>VXAC01005966.1:370365-427454 GCA_013399225.1 Rhipidura dahli
GAAACAGCGAGGGAGCATTTAACTTGGGGCCGACAAAGGAGCGGGACCGCGGCGGGAGGCTCGGGGGAGCCGCACCGGCACCAGGGGAGCGCGGGGCAGCGTGCACCGCTCCGCGCTGGCGGAAAGGAACGTGCTGTCGTTGTCGCGACAGAACAAAAAGTGCAACCAGGGAATAGAGAGCGCTCCCACGCTCCCCCTGCACAGCGGATTCGTGAGCGGGGGCTCTTTGCCTTCGCCGCTTTAATGGAGTTCACGCACAAAGAAAAGAAAAACCGGCGCGGCGAGAAAGGGCCGAGTTCTTACTGCAGGGGCTGGGAGGGAGATAAGCGGAAGGCCATAGAGGGCATTCAACTGGAATCGCTTAAAAAAATAAATGCAGTGAGCAAATTTTGTTTGATGATTTTTTTCCTTCCCTTGGGGATAGGACAAGGGGAGGAGAGGGGTAGCCGCGCCGCTCCCCTCCACCGAGGCACCGTCTCCCCCCGGCGTATCAGTAACTACTTACGTGGCGGGGACGCTGGCTGCCTCCGTGCTCGCTGCCGGCCGCCGCACGCCCGCACGGTGCCCAGCGCGCAGCCGACTGCCCCGNGGGAATTGCCCTTGCGGCTGGGGGTGAGATGTTGTTATTAATTTTAATGTCAAATAAAAGAATAATAACAATAATGTTGTTAAGCGCCCTTAAAAACGGAGTCCGGCGCTGTCGGGCCCGGGGCCGGTGCGGTGTCGCATGTGCTGGCCGGCTTTTTTTCTCAATGAAGCAATCGTGTTTTTCCGGGCAGCGCCGGGCTCCGCATACGTAGGGGAGTACAGGCGGCTGTACCCCGGTGCTGTCGGGTGGGAGGAGTTCTCCCGACTCCAGACTTGTCTCAATCCGTCCCAAAATTAAAACCGGGGGGGAGGAACGTATGCGGGGCAAGGGAAGACAGGGGGAAAACGTAAACCTTTCACAGAGAAAGCCATGAATGAGGTCGGCCTGTCACCGCCCAGCACCACTGCGGGCTGTCGGGTTGTCTTTTATTTTTTTTTATCGGTCCCCTTTTGTTTAAATAACAGGAGTTTGGATATATAGTGAAGTTTGATGAGCGGTTCCCTGAACTCCTAATGAGCCCGATATACACTCCCTAGTTTTTGTCTGAGTGTTGTGGAGAGTTTCTTTAAACAACGACCAAACAAAACCCAACCCAAACCAAATTCTCATACCTCTTCCCCCACTTCCCTTCCCCCCCCCCCAAAAAAAAAGGGGCAGAAAAACACCCCCAAGCCGACAGTAAGAAGAAAACAGGGATGCGGGGAGAGCTGCAGCCTTTGCAGGGCAATGCCTAGGGGCTGTCCGTGTCTTTGCATTTCCTTTCCCCACACCAGCACAGGGGAGGATCATAAATGGGAGAAGGGTTGTTTTGGGGTTAACATCTGCGAGTTTGGGTGATGCCTGTTTTCAGGGGGTAGAAAGAAGTGAGTATGACAATAATGAAATAACCAAAGGAGGACTCAGTCCCAAAAGTGCCTGCTTTGAGACAAAGAGAAATAACCTCTGAACAGGGCTCCGAAGAGACTAGGGATGCTTCCAGTCAGGGTCTAGTCTTGACAGGGGAGACTTTGGAAATGGCTCTCTCCGCAGTATTGCACCTGCCTCGTGTCTTGTCCTCCACACTAGGAGCTGTACGTGCCCTGTTTTACAGTTATAAGATAAATACCATAAGAAAGGGTTGTCATGATCTTAAATTTGTTATGGAGAAGATGAGCTTCTGGCAAGAGAGATTTGACCTGGTGAATGTCACTTGGGTAGTGAGGAAGGACATAGACCCAGTGATCTGCAACAACCCATAGGACAACCTGCAGACCCAGTGTTTGCTATTTGCTGTAAAATGAAAAGGTGTTTCTCCTGCCTTTCCTCACTTATTCCCATCACCTCTGAATACTTTGTAACTTTTCAATACCATTTTTAGAAATGAGATGAGCGGTGCCGGATACTGAATCATTGCAAATAAGGACAAGCCATAAAGTTATGCAATATATTCTCCAGTATCACATCCTGTGATCCAAATCAAACATTCTTTTCTTAGTATATGGCTTTTTACACAATTTCTCCCTTCCTCTCCCCCTGCATACTCCTTCTGACTATGACAAAGACCTAGGTTCTTGCATCAACCTTTGTTCTGTAAATAAATGTTTTCTGTTTAACTTTCTTGGTTACCCAGCATCAGTTGGAGCCACAGTTCCTAGCAACTCTGGAAAGGCTACCCAGAGCCTCAAAGCCCAACAGGAGAAAGTAGCAACAGGGGAAAGGAGAGAAAGGAGAAAGAGATGAAAAATCTAATTCATCCTGGTTGGAAGCTCCTGATTTTTATCAGAATTGGGATCTAAATCAGAAGAAGGGATTCAATATTCAAGTTTGGAATGAAGAGATTATAACTTTTGGGTTCTGAATTAAACCTACACTATAAGGCATAGAAGGATACATGTAGTGTGGAATGACACAGTTACCTATGCACTGGATGAGTTTTACTCTTTTAAAATATTTTAATTGTTTCACTCCCTTTGCTATGGAATCCCTCCCCAAACCTAACACTTTGTAAACTTTGCTTTTGCTCTCAGATGTGTCAATTGAAATACTGCCATTTCAGTCCAGTGTTAAAGGAATAAGCTCTGAATGAGCAAAGCCCTTTATGTGCCTCAGGGAGACATTAGGTGTACATAATTTTGTGCCCCTTATTTTAGTCTAAGTCTGTGTCAGTCAGGTGAAGTTGTAGAGGAAGATCAAATTATGTGTGATATGAAAATAATAGAGGTCATAAAAGTCAGATCAAAGTCTGAATACTAAGTCAGCACTGAAGTTTTGCCTAACTGGCGCCAGTCCCCCATAGCTGTGGTGCTTAACCAAATGAGAGAGATGTGACTTGAAACTGATCAGCCAGAATGTCAGGGCTAAAGGGATGCCATTGGCTGGTCCAAGCTTGAATGTCATGTTCACAATACTTAGAAATTCCTGTTTGAAATAAACTGTATTGGTAGTGGCAAATATTGTTTCATTATAATTTTCTCATTCAAATGAACAAGATAAATTTTTTTAATGTGTATTATGAAACAGTAACTGAATCAATGGTACCTATCAAAGAAGTAGCCAGCACGCTGCCATATGACAAAACTATCATATCTCCACAGGTTCTTTCTGGAAACACATCAGAATGAAGTTAGTTGGGAAGGATTCCTTTTAGGACTGTTTACTGACCAACTTTTGCTCTTCAGACTCCATTGTACTGACACACCTTGTCTGGAAACTGTCATCAAGAGAGACAATCCAATTAGAAGTTTCTTTATCTTTTAAACAGATCCTACAATTATCTACTTCTTTGATGATGTTGTCCAGTACTATAGTGCTGAGTTCCTTCTCTGGAATTGCTCTTTCTGCAGGAAATGCAGCTACAGGAGGGGAAGGCAGGGAGAGAGGGGGAGGCAAGGACGTGTTTGCGTGTGTGGGGGGGGGTGTTTTCCCTGGAGCCTTTTCCCTATTTTAAGTATCCCAGAAGAGTCTGTGGAGAAGGCCTTACATTTTCAAGTTATGGAAATCATCCACCAAACTCTCCCTATTCTATATCCAAGGTTTATCTGCAGGTAAACAGCAAAAACAGGTGTAAAAATAGGAGTTTCCTGTTTCAGAGACTAAGAAAAAATTACTAAGTGAAAAGCGTGTCATAAATCTGACCTTGTGCAAAGAAAAGTATCTTTTCTTGTAACTCTGTTTTTCCATCTATTTTATCTTTTAACATCTGCTTTTGCAAATACGGACTCTGTGTGGACAGGAGCCAGCCTTCCCCTCCAAGCCTATAGCAGTCTTTCTCCCATTGATGTCAATGAGTTTAGATCAGAGCACGTCTTGTGAGTGATCAAAGACAGTTCTACATTTAAAAGACTTCCTTTTCCAGGTCAGTCTGCTCCTTGTCCCTTTACAGAAAATATATTATCAATGTACAAACACAAGCTAGAACAAAAAGGATAATAATTTTTGAAGTGGTAAAAGAAAGACCTTTATTTTATTTTTTTGCTGATTTACAAAGTGCAGAGCTGAGCCTACTGGGAACATTAAACAACTATTAAGTGCTGAGAACTGTCATATTGAGAAGACAGTCTTATTTCAGCAAAATTAAACCAAGTAGCTAGCTCAAAATATGCTTGCAAGTACCTCCCTGCCAGTTGTCAAGGCTGGATCCCCATGCCAACTTGAATATGTTTTTCTATTTTTTGTAGTTGTTTTTGCTTATCATTTATACTGAAATTCTAATATGTTAGTAAGGAAGGCTAAGGAAATTGATAAATCATGGGACAGTAAAGGGACAAGCGTTTTTCAAAAGGGCAATTCAAAGCCATGGAGACAAGCATCCCTTCTTTCAAAAATCTCATGATTTTGTCTTTTGGTATGTGCATAGATATTTTTTTTAATGAGCTGCTGTCAAGAGGTAACTTGACAAGAAATGTACCCATTTGCATGAACTGCATTTGTGGGGCTTATATGTGTGTGAAATAAGGATACAATAAAGTATGTAAGGATGAATACCTATGTGCCATATCTGCAATCAGAATCAAACCTTAGGCTTCATTCTTCACTCAGACAACAAAAAGAAAAGGTGTTATTCAATAACTCAGTGCAAGATTTACAACTGACTGCAGTGCAATAAAAAATAAAAAAACACTCTAAAATATAATTTATGTACAGAAGCCAGTTAAATGAGGTAGAGAGAAGCAAGTCCAACATTTCTGCAAACTGCCTTCTTGTTATATTGCACAATAATTGCAAAGAAAAAAAGCTATTAACCGAAGTGCTTTGAGGTTTGCCATTATATGTTTATTAATCTGGGACCCAAAAAGTGTCTTAGTTGTCTTCAGAGCAAATTTCTGTGTAGGGAAGTATGTTCTACCTAGGAAGCAAAGAGTTCTCAGCTCGAGTCAGTGATCTTTCTCTCTGCTTCTGGATCCCAGTTAAGTATTAGATATTTCCAAGCAATAGTATTATATCCCCAGGTAACGACCACAGTATGTTCCCAGCCTAATCATTCTTGGTAGTTTACAAATCTCTGTCTGTATGTTGAATGCACTGCTAATGGGTTTCAGCATCAGCAAAAGCAAATTGGCCTTCTAAATCACAACACTGCCCTCCAAATCTGACTGTCAAGGCTGTGGGCTGTTGTCTCCCACAGTAAGACCTTACATTTCTCTGTTACCACTAACTCTCATTATTCACAGATGGCACCATTCCCAGAAATTAAAAAGTGGTTGTGTTATGTATATCCATACCAATGTTATCCCTTGCTAATTGAAATCAATCTTACATGGTAGAAGTCTCTTCTGAACATCCTCTTTTAGCTTTATGAAATAACCTGAGTAAAAGCACTCCCTCACTGGTCAGACATAAGTGCCATTCATTCTGTACTTTCCACATTTTAAGTTGTACTGGTATTGCTAAGAGAAAAGAAAGGGGGTCGGGGGGAGTATATTTATTTTTATTTCTTTTGTAATGGGCCAGTTGAGTAAAGAACAGCCATGGATATAAGATAGAAAGAAAAGTGCTATGTTGGCACATTCCAGGGAAACCCTTATATGCAAGAGAAGATGTGAAATGCTGTGACTAGTTATTCCTAACCTTTTAAGGTTGAACATACTCCAACCAGTTGCCATTAAGGTGTATTTTCTTTTAGGGATGTATAACACTCATTTTTCACTTGAGTAATAAGTTTCCTTGGGAAGTTGTTTTCCAGACAAGTGCATGACCTGAACCAAATTCCTCTTAAGGAGGTTTTGCTTCCTCAGTTGCACCCATCAGCATGATGCTGGTGGCGGCGAATATGAGATGGAAACATGGCAACTGGATGTGCTTCTAGGAGCTGCTCTCCAGAACCTCATTGTAATCCATTGTGTTGCCAGCTTTTTGGGTAGCAGTGAATAGTAAGCAGGCTCCCAAAGCAGAGCTAGAAAGAAACACCACCCCCATCATTCACAAAGCCCCACTTGACGTGCACAAGAAACTCCCATTAACTAAATCTGGATCCCTTTCTTCACTCAAAAACATCCTTTTTTTATTTACTTAAAAATATACATTACAGCTGCCTTCACAGATGTAAAGGGATAAACCACCTTAAGGCCATTTCTGACTCTTCAGCAGGGGTTATTAACTTACCTGGAATTGATTCCAGTTGAACAAGAGCAGGACTTGAGAAGGACTACATAGAAAAGACATCCAGCTTTATCTCAGGGAATGGTAGATGTTGCAGTAGTTGCCTGTCCTTAATGTAACTGAAATGATGTGCCTTCAACTTTCCATTGGACTTCCTTGTATATTTTTATACCAGAGCAAAACCTCCCCTATTAGGCAGTGTCCGTTTCACATAAAAGCACTTATAAACCATAATCAAGTTACTCCTTAGCTTTTGCTTTGATATACTAAATCTAAATAGACTTACCCTGTAGAGTCATTCCATTTTACTGCCAATTTTTAAAATCATATTCTTGTGGTTCTTCTCTGAACTACCTCCAATTTGCCAACATTCCTCCTGAGCTGCTGATATCAGGACCGACATTACTCCAGTACCTTTATCGATGTCAAATGCAGAAGTAACAGGAGCCCTTTGCTGCCCTTTGATAGATAGCATCTCTGCACACAGAAAAAGATTGCACTGGCCTTCTTGGCAACATGATTTCAGAGGGCTCTGGGGCTCATGTGGGGGTCTCTCTGGACCCACAGTTCATTCTTCAGTCTCAGCTATACCTGGTATTCCTTTTGCACCTGCTCCTCAAGCAATTCCAAAAAGGCATTGCCCACTTCTGCCCACTTCCAAATTTTGGTTCCTTGAAAAGTATTATTAGCAAAGGCACTGCTTCCTTCTGTATTGCTGGAATCATTGTTAATTAACACAGGGCTGATAAGCAGTCCCTGCAGAACCCACTCTCTAAGCCCCACTTTAGGTTAGGCTGTTGGATCCCATGCCAACCAGCTTTAAAACAAGTTTGTTGTCTAGGAGAGTTCATCATTTTAGTTCTAATTTCCATCAGAACCACTCATAGTACTGTACGGCAAATGCATCCAAAGTCAAAGGATAAAATATTACCACAATTCCTTTTATCCACCAAATTTGTAGTCTTATAAAAATAGCACATTAAAATGATAAGATCTTTCTTCCATTACTCTGTGTTGATTGCCATTAATTAAATTGCACTGTTTTAATACTTTATTAATTGACTTTCCTATCAGCAACTCCATCACTCTGCCTGGAATAGACGTCAAACTGACAGGCCTATAATTACCTGGTTGCCCTATTTTGTCTACATAAGTATTGGCAAAATATTAACTTTCTTCCAGTCCTTCCTCAGATGAATGTTGGTTTTAGCCAGTGTGCATCTCTCTCAATTGTGGCTTTTTGAAGATATAATTTAATTTTTCTGAGTTGCTGTAAATTATTATTCACATTTTTGTTGGTTTAAATTTTCTCTTCCAGGCTGGCTGATACATCTCTTAATTTTTTTTTTTAGCTTTGTAGAACAGGATCTTTCAGGGCAACGATATAAATTTTACTGGTTAGGACTTTATCCTGCTTGCATGTAAAACATAAACTGCATTTTAAAAGCACAGAAAACAAAGTCATTGCAACAAAGTCATTATGACTTCCACCTAAACAAACTTCAAATTTTGTGATTAATACTTCCCTGTCAGGATGAGGTCTAATGTAGAAGTTTCCCATGGCAGATACAGCTCTTTTTTGAGTCAGGAAGTTGTTTTGTGTATTTTTTCTTGAAAATCCAAGAATGCTTTAGTACTTGCATCATGAGACATCCCTTTGCTCCCACTTTAGATTTATCTTGCCAAGACTGAAAGTGCCATATATAGTGAAAGGCTTTTAAAAGGCTAATCATGAAGGTCACCCTACACCCAGAGGTAGGGCTGGTTAGATGAGCCAATTCTGTGTTGTTTGGAACAAAGCCTTGCTTCATGCTACGCTATCAGTGTAACCATGCTGCTGGCCCTGAAGACTGAAGTCTGTCAGAGGATTAAAATCAGAGTTTTCCTTGAGTGCTGGCCTGGGTATCATCAGAATATGAGCCAGAAAGAAGAGCTACTGTCATGATTCTGGCAGTTCTGTGCTGCTGCTGCCCAGGTGTGTCACAGTCTTCAAATGATAATCATCAGATCTGCCCCTATCTGGGGAAGAAAATAAAGGATCATTTCATTGTCCTTCTGCATCTGTGCTCTGGCTGAATGTGGCAGAGGTCTCTTTCAGGTCCCATGGAGCATGAAGAGTAGCAGCTCTGCAGGCACCAGCCTGTGCCCCTTTGTTTGCAAAGTGCTTCCTGATTGGATTTCCATGGGCATTTTTTTACCCTCCATTTACTTAAGTGATGACACTGACCAGACAAAAGGATATATGATCTTACTTAAAATGAGCTTTTCTTCTCTCCAAGCACAGGAGTTTTGTAGGTACACTAAAACCATAAAACAACCTTACAAAGTCAGACCAGTGGTCCATCTCACACAGTGTCTTCTCTCCCACACAGGGCAACAGCGAATATCCATGGCAGAGGACAAGAACAGTGCAAGCACATAATCACACAGCCTCAGAGTGGTCACTCCAGCTCCTCTCGCAATGACTTGCAGCCCACTTGCTTGCTGAACCAGCATCAGTGCCTTTCTGTTTGACAGCCATCAGTGGATTTCTGTACAGCAAAAATTGAGCCCTCGTGCTCTTAGAAACTCCATCATCCTGTGGCCAGGCATTCTATAACTAAATTGTATATATGAAGAAGTTACTCTTTGTTTGAACCTGTGTCATTCAAACCTCCTAATTTCATTTGATACCCCCTTGTTACTGTGTTAGAAGAAATAGCAAACAGTAATTCGGTACTTAATTTCTCCTTCTCATTCATGATTTTATAGCCTCTGTATTATATCCCATCGCTTTTCCCACCTGAAAACTCTCAGTCTATTTAATAATTCCTTTTATAAAAGATCACATTTCACTGTTCCTTTTCTGCTTCTGTGATACCCTTTGGGATGGGAAACCGCAATTCTTCTCAATATTCAGAATACAGCAACTGTATAGATTTGTAGTGACACACTGTTTGTTCTGTGTTTCTTTCTAATAGTTGTTGATACTGACTTGCATTTCTGATCACTACTAATTGCTATGCTGGATGTGACAGTCTGTGCCTATGGCTGTATTAATGATTCCAGTGTTTCCGTATCCCCTTCATGATCAGTGCCCATTGTTGGGTCATGCAGTTCAGGTTATTTCCCCTCTTGTGAACCTGCTTTTCATTTATCAGTGTTGGATTTTCTCTGCCATTTTATTACCCAGTCGTTCTGTAGCATAAGGTCCCTATGCAGCTCCTCAGAGTCAGTTTTCCTTTTTATTACCCCATGTGAGCAAACAGTGCAGGCACATTACTTGCTCCCATTTCCTGATCATTTTGCATATTGCCTACAGGACAATATACATTTTAGTCATTTGGTACTGAGAGCAGCTGGCACCGCCGAGTACTGCCAGACCTCACTTCCAAGGAGATTCAGTCTGTGAGAAAAAGGCCAGACTAGAAAGAGTGAGTTCAGCCTTCCTGCAAACTTTTTGGAGGTTCACAGGTAGCTTTGTCTCCTTTTCTTCTTGAAGTATGCAAGCACCTAAGCGGAAATCAGACTCACCTTAGGCTCTGTCAGTAGCCAGCAATGGCCCTCCTTAAGGATAAGTTAAATACTTGATGAGCTAAAAGGAAGTTTTCTGTCTCTTTCCATCAACAACAGGTGAAAATTCTCTGTTGTTAAGCACCTGATTTAAGTATCTCTAATGAGATGGGATATGTCCAGACTTCAGTTTGTAGGCTTTCTTTTGTGAATTGTAGACTGCGCAGTTTTTCAAGCAGAGAGAAAGCAGAGTTATATAGTATCACCTAGGCTGGAACACTGGCTATTTGAAGCATGTTATAGCTGATCTATAATTCACATGCTTATTTTGACAGGCTGGCTCTTGTTAGTTTTCAATGGGTGTGGGAGGAAATAGCAGTGCATAAAACTTGCACATTACTAATACCATTGCCATATAAAACAAATATTTGAATAGGAAGTTTCAGAAATGATTCAGTGCTCTAACTACAGAATATCCTACAGGAATTTTTTATAGTAACAGAATTAATGAAAAGCAAATCCTATTTCACCATGGGCATAGGGTGGTCCCAATGCAGCAGAGCCAATGTGATACTCCATCTCAGGGATAGAAAAAACAGCCTCTACAGATTGCTGGCCCCCTGGGTGACTGAAGCTTGCTTTGAGAGGACTCCTTGAGCTGAGAGGTTGCTATATGCTTTTTAAGTGACTGCACCAGATCGTGTGTGGGTGCAGCAGACGGGCTAAATGCCCTGAGCTGCAATACAGAAGCAATTGAAAGACACTCTGTTGTTGCTGCTCTACCAACTGCAAAGGAAAACTCTCTTCCCACCCCTGCAGACTGTATATTCTAACCACATCCTTTGAAGGTACTGAAGTTATTCACTCACTTAGCCCACAGTTTTCTCAACATTAAGTCATAACTTGAAAGCTATGGGTTGAGGAGATAATTGTTACGTCAGTAACAACATTTCATTCAGACACTGTCATAAGCGAAGGATTTCTAGGTGCTGAAAATGTCATATGACTGCCAAACAAAGAAGCCAAAATATAACTATAAAAATAACCACCTTTGCACCATGGATTTTTAGTTCACTGGGAACAATTTGCACGAAGGTTAGTCTCAGTTCTCTTTCTTATCTGCAGTATGACTGTTCCTCTGTAGTTAGGAACAGCCTGCAAAGTTTGACACAGATGCTGTGTCTTCTCGTGTTTTGTGCTGATTTATCACAAAATAACTTGAGAGCTTTCTCAGTTTGTGTCTCAGATCTCTATTGGAAAAGGGGGAGAAGCACTTCATTAACTCCTGGAGAACTTGACTGTTTCAGATGCAACACTAAAAAGGAGACATGAATTTGTGAAGCTGAAACAAATTTGATACATCCCTGGCACTGCTTTGGCAACCCTTATTATGTACAGTGACCCAACATTGTCTGTGAACTTCAACAGCTTGACCAAGGAAAATTTCTATTTTTTTGATTTCCAGTAACTTTTAAAATGTTGATGAGTGATAGGTTTTTGACTCTGGAAAATCCACCTCAGCCTGAAGAATCCCCTTTGTCTTTTTGAAAGAGGAAAAGCCTGCATGTCATGTATGCTTTGTTCCTAGAATCACTTTTAGACTGAAATGTATACTGCTATTTTTTACTTGTATCTATTTTAATGATCACATATATATGATACTGCAACAGGTGGGGTTATTTATACACATGGAAAAAGATGTTAGATCTCTAAGTTGTTCAAGATCTTAAAATAACTCGTGTACTGAAGGAATCCTTTCTGTTAACCTTAGAAAAGGGTGGAGGTGTGGGGAGGAAATGAGCATAAAGTTGTTTTATTTGTCTCACAAGGTATGAATGAATAACTGTTGTCATCTAATCTTTCTGTGTGGGTCTCCAGTCTGTGACTTCCTGGGATTTCATGTTGGGCTTTTTTTCCCCTGGCTTCCTCAGCTAAGATGGACAAATGGTTATTGAATAGAGAACTTTTACATTTTAAAAGTGCAACAGACTTGAGAAGTGAATATTTTTTCCCAGTCTTAGGTATGTGGAAATTATTGAAAACAGTACTAAGACTAAAGTAAAGAGCTGTCCCTTAAACTTAAAAGCTTGTAAGATCCTGCAACGGTGATGCAACAGTTCACAAGACTGACTGAATAGCCAAGGGTGATTCTGATCCATCTACTTTGCCAGGCTATGACACTGGCAGACTTCCAGAATAAGCCAATTTCAGAAGAGTGGAGCCTCCAAATATGATCTTCTATCAGTCACAGAGATTTCAGCTCCAGGAAAGGAAAGATTCATCTGGCAGATTATAATCACTGCTGTACAAGATGATGAAAGAAGTGATCTTTCCCTAAGCAGGATGCCAGCTACTCTAGGACCAGTCAACACCTTGAACTGTGCTGGGAAGCCGTGGTGTCTTAGCTCAAGTATCACCATGTCTCATCCCACTCTTGTGATGCAAACCACTGTTTTTTCAATAGGTGCTACAACGGCAACTCCCAACCCGTGCTGAAACAATTGAAATGCTTCAGAGTTTCCAGAGCCATCCCCATTCTGGGCTTTCACAGAGAGAAATCAGCAGTGAGGCTGACAGGCACATCTGAATTTTTGGCCTCTCACTGCAGGACAGACCAGTCGCCCCCAGACCAGTTCCTAGAGGATGCTCTGCTCTCTCCATCCCATCGTGGGGTAACAGCTGGAGGTTTCCATGGCTCAGTCTGGACCGTGTGTTGCAGTACATCAAGGCTTCACCTTGCAAAGTTGTGCTCAGAGGGAAGGTTTATAACCAAGAGGTGCAGTAGCATCTCGCAGCTCCCCTGCTGTTTCTGTCTCCATGGGATCCAGTGCCAGCTTGCAGAAGGAGGAGAGTTTGGGGAAAGGTTGGTTTTAAATTACCATGGGAAGTTCCTCAAAATAAGGTGTGGGACTCAGAACCAGAATGTCTGCATTAAATCAAATAACCCTGATATACTGGCTAGCTGTGATAATAAATAGACCTGAATGTATTTCAAAACAACTAAAAAGACTGTTGTTATTTGGATAGAGTGATCTTCATAACCTTTTTCTAACCTGACTAATCAACCTCCCAAATTTTTTCTCCTTTCTAATTTTAGAAAATCATATAAAGGAGTATACTGTGTCTGTGATAACCTGAGTTACTTGGGTGGTCCTGATAATGGGATACTTTGTTAGATATGAGCTTTAGTTTTGGTGCATTCTGTGGCTTCTGCCAACACCTTAAGAAGATTACCATTTCTGGTAAGGGCTCAAAACATTAAAGGAAAACTAAAAAGAGAGCAAGTTCTTTCAAGAGAATAAAGCTGATGCTGTGGGCAATTGGAAAGAACTACATCAGCTTTCAGAGATTAAAGAGAAAAACTGCAAAGAAGATTTACCAGTTGAAACTCTGTGTCATTAGAGATCCCCTTTTTTGCCATCAAAATAAAATTAATTTTAAAATGAAGCTGTATGTGTGTTTGCTTAGGAGTAGGAACAAGCAACCATTCCTCCACCTACCGCTCAGCTGCTGCTTTATATAATGAATGACTACTCATTTTTAACATTTTTGGTATCTTACCTAAATTAAAAAAAATGAAAGGGCAATATTCATTCAAAGAAACAGCTGCCCATCTTGATACCTGTAATTATCTAACTTAATATTATGGGCAAAAATGTAATAGTCTGGCAGTCAGTAGTTCCTTATTACAATTATGAGCAGAGTTATTTGACTGTCTGATATTAAGGTTGACTAACTGTTTGTCAAGGGGAATGTTGTTTTTTGTTGTTTATAACCTTATCAGACTCCAACAAACTGAATTGAAAATAACCCCGCCAGGAATCTGTCTCAGTCTCATTTTATGTGTTTCCTTTTGGAAAATTTCAGTTTAAATAGTGCTTTGGACAAAAAAAAAAAAAAAAAAAAAAAAAGGACAACAGTCTCTGTGTTTGGGCTCGTGTCATTTGTGGCTCTTTAAGCCCTGTGCCTAAATAGCAAAAAAAAAGCAAGAGAGAGAATTCTTTTTTTTTCTACCACTGGAGGAATATTTTTGGTGGCCCCATGAAACAAACCTACCTGGCCTACCCTAGTACTACTAAAATATGAGACCTAAGTTCACTGAAGGGGCCTCTGCAATGACCATGATCTGCCAAGAGCTGCTGAGGCTGAGCAGGATTTTCTGCACATTACAGGGGATGTTGTAGAAGCACCAGGCAGGAACCATTCCTGCTTCTCCCTTCTGGGCTCTCTTGTCGTTCCACATTATCAGATAGGTAAAAAAAGACAGTAAAGGTGCATATTTCTCTTACTTTAACAAAGTGCTTAAGTTACTGAAGTGTTGATCTTGTATGTGTTTTCCTCTGTGTTTTCCTCAATGACTTTTGCATGATTATCTATGGAGACATAACAACAAAGAGGTCAAAATGAGTTTAGTATAAATTCTATGCAAAGTACAGATTTAAGGTAATTTTTTAATAAAACTAAAATTCTTACTTTGAACAAAAGGGCTAAAAAAATTAACCTGTACAGCTAGCACCCTGTACAAAATGGAATTATTAAGGGAGGAAAAATGCTAAAGACCAGTAGAATTAATATTAAAATTGCTTACCTTTAGATTTTATAAAACAGTATTCTTAAAAGGTTTATCTCTTGGAAATTTTAGTGATTAGCAAAGTTATCTGCAGATGTGACTAGCCTGGCTCACTGTGAAGAGTGTTTCACTTCATGACCTTAAAGAAGAGGCCACTGTTTCAGTGGCAATGAAACTATACCATATACTAAAAGTTCAAAATATTTATTGTGTTTACCAGTGGGTAGGAGGAAGATAGTACATATTGCAGTTAGACACAATATGTCCCCTTCAAATTTAATGACACACCTCTCTCAAATTAAAGGGTCACCAGAATACATGCCAGGAAAATTTTGGATAAAAGAGCGAATCTAGGGTAGATTGATCAATAGTAGCAAGGAACTTGCAGTGAAAATTGCAGTGCTTTAACAACTCAAAGGCTACTTGGGGAATATTCTAAAAGGGCAGGGTTTTTTAGAAGGGAATAAAGGAGATTTCAAAAGTTAAGTCTCTCAGCTTTCTTATTACATCGTGTTTACATAATCATATCCAGATGCTTTAGGCAATAGTCTCTTCCTGTGCTTACAGTTTGCTGTTGTCTCATCATTCCTTTATTAATCTTTGTGAGGATTAGCAAAACAAACAAGATAACTGTGAAGCTGAAAACAATTTCATGCTGCTTCCTAGGAGAAATTATTTCCAAGGAGCAGTGTTATCTTTTTACATAACCTGTATTTCTCACAAAGTGTGTTGGGAATTTTTTGCTTTAGGTATACCTTTCAGTTTCAGATGTAGCAAGGCTCTTCCCTCACTCTCAAGCATAGTTAGGATTTTGCATGCCCTCAGCTCACAGCAGGAACAAGGCATTGGCTTTTTAAAGTCTTCCATCCAGCTGTTGTATGCAAGATCATGCACTCCCACAGTGGCCTGTAAAGAACAGCACCTTCCACATTATTGTCTGGCTAAAAATAGGCCATAGACTTACTATAACATGACATTTATCAAGCAGCTATTTCCTCTGCATATCAGTAGAATAAAATATACATAAATAAGGTGTCTTCTACGCACTGAAAATAGCACTCTATAATGATCCCAGTGCACAGGACGGAGTTATTGTGCAATGACAGCACACCTTGTTGAGTGATAGTACAGAGCTTTTGCCCTTTGCCTAGCAACATACCAAAGCATGGGATCAGAGTCTACACCCCGCCTCATTGCTCAATTAGGACCTGGCAAACGTCCCTCGATGTTACCCTGGCCTATATCCACATATTTTGCTAACATATGTAACTTCACATTGATGTTGTTAAGGATAGACATGGTTATGTGTCTTCAGGGTCTGAGGCTGTTTGTGTCTTGGGTTCTCTTGCAGGAATCAGAGCCATCAGAGGAAGAGAGGCTTTTGTGGCTAATGCAGCACAGGTAGCATTTAACAAAAAGTCTTAACTGTTGAATCAAGTAAATGAAGTTGAATGCTGCCACCAAAGAGTTGCAAAGTAAGGAAGAAGTTGCAATAACCCCTGCAATCTCCTTGATAAAGTATCCTAAATATTATATATGTAAAATTAATTTTAAATAGAAAATATGTATTCAAAGCATAATAGTTTAATCTTTAGAAAAACCTGGCTTTTTTGTTTTACTGTAAGTGTATGCAAATGAAAGGCAGTGATTTTAAAGAATTGTCATCCCAAAACCATAATTATTCAGGATCAGGTGGTCACTCGGAGTCCCAGGGAAGTAGGATCACTGCCTTTCTTCTTGTCATGGGAGCCACCATCTCACTTCGAGTCAGAGGAGTGACCACCTTGAATTCAACCTCTGTGTTAAACATGCAGCTGCTGGCAATTTCCTGTGCTTTAAGAGCAATTCAGCTGAAAAGCATGTATCATTTTTGTGAAACAGTAGTCACACAGAGTAAGGAATGGTAAAATATCTAAAAATGCTCTAATATATAAATACAATAAATTACCACTTCTTCTAGCTTTGTTCTTAATTAGTATTTCTAAAATTGGATTGAAATAATTTTAGTAGTTTCCTGGTAAGATTTTACCAGTAATTAAAGTGATACTTCCTCTGTCTTAAGAGTCAGAAGAATCTAATTGTACGCTCAGGGTTTTGAAGTGAATTGGACAAGGTTTGGAAAAACAGAACTCCCATCTAGTCCCCTCTTCTCTCCAAACTGGAAGGTTGTTTCTCCCCGTAGGAGCAGAAGCTCAGCATTATGCAAATGTCTCCAGAGATATTCTCTGGTATTTCAGAAGACCTAATTTTAAAAGTTTTTTTAATTGCCTTTTTTACAGTTTCCACTGAATGATGTTACAAGGCCTGGTAATCACAGGACCATCAGCAGAAGTCCCAGAGTGCCAGTTCAGCCATACCTTTGCCCTGGATAGCACTCAAAGCTGGAGTGCTGCCTGTGTCTCCTTAGTACTGGGTGACAACCTGCCTGAGTACTGAAAAAAGTTGAGGTTTTTCTAACACATGCACTACAGGACGCCCCAAATTCCTTAAGCAAGGTCCGTCACATTCATGGGACAGAAATGTATAATAGACAAAGTTGTATACAATCAAAATGGACCTAAAATTAGCATCTTTACAGAATTATGGAATATTTTCTAACAGTAAACAGGAAATAGAGGAAAACTTTTCAAATGTGTTCCACTAAAATTTCAGCCCTTGCTGAAACCTCAGTGAAACCATGCCAGTGAGGCACTAACTGATAAATAGGTTCTCTAGCATCAACTAAGGCACAATCTCACAGTGAAATTTTTGCAATGGTTGTGACACTTCTGTTTTGTTTTCTGGATGCTCTGTTGTGTAGTCAGGAGGGAGTTCATATTTCATCCTTACTCCCATTGGGAACAGCTAACTAGCTAGCTCTGTCCTACGAAGTTCCATATTTTCAAAACACTTCTACCAATAGGATAACTATGAAATTTCTATTTCTCTGAAATTTTTCAAGAGATCCAAAGTGCCTTTGTGAAGTCAGACAGATAGAATGATAGTAAGACTGATGGACAGGTAACTGCATCATGGTGACATTAGCCCTTATTCCTAGAAAACTATCTTTAACAGTAAAAAGAAATTATGAAATAATAGATAATATTTCACAGCAGCTTTAAAGGATTAATGAAGGGCAGAATTATGCCTTCTTGTGAAAAATTAATACTTAGTAATACCTAAAAGTTGTTCCTAAAAGAAACCTAGATTTTAAAAAATTTGGATAGGGTGCTATTTAGGAGCCTGTTCCTACAATCCTGCATGAACAGACTGAACTTGCACCAGTAAAATCATCACCTTTTATATGTTTGGGTAAAGGCTTCTCTTGCAAACAAGCAAATGGTATTTCCTTAACAAAAGCAAACCTCCACACTCTGGAGGATTTGATGTTTATGTGTTTACATTCCACAAGACCATCACTCTCATGGATGTACCTTTTCTTCAGCTCGTGGAAGATGGGACTTCTACACCTGTCTTATCAGGGGGATTGCAAAAAGTGGGTGATGTACAGAGAAGGAAACTGTAACTGCATCTAAAAATTTGGGACCATAAAAATTACCTTCCTATGTTGCAATTAGTTTTTTGCTTGAGATCAGGAAAAAAATAAATTACAGTCTTACACATACACTCATTAGAGCTGTGCATGCAAGTCAAAAAGCCTTTCCTAGTCTCATTACAGTACAACAGAGAGTGTTGTGGCCAGACCTTTCAAAGCACGGTTTTCAAATGCAAATTATCTAGGTCACTGAGAAACCTGATCCTCAGAAGCTCTAAGCACCTCTGATTTCCATCAAAACATTGAAACTGCCAGATATTAAGATCGTAAGGCTTTGCAGCATAGGATTTTCCATCAAATTTAAACAATTTCAGAGTCAGCATCCATTGCACCACCATTACCACTCCTGACATCAGTGCACAGCTAATCAAGGCTCTTACACAGCAGTAGACATAATATCCTTGTTTGAAAATCTTCAGAAAAAGAAGGGAGAACAAAAGGACCAGCATCTTAGGAGAGATAACAGACTTTGCAAGTAGCTGTATCCCCTTTGGTGTGTACTAGATGGGCAGCTGGGACATTGCCCTAGAACTCACACACATACCTTCTGAGAGCCCATGTTTCCTTAAGTGTCAGGGTTTATCTGGCCTCACACTGAGTGCATGAGTGCCAATTCAGGCTCCATTGGCTTGGACTATCATAATTTTCTACAAAGAAGCTGTAGTTCAACCCCTAGTTTTACAGACCCAGATGTTAATTGTACTCAAAAGGAATGTATTCCCTGTAGGCTACATTGTCACACACATCTCCAGCATAAACAAGCCACCCGAGGGCCATCATTTGCCCCTACAAGGAGACACTTGCCCTGTACGTTGAGGCAAAGTCTAGGACTGCTTTGTGCATCTTATTAATAGAAGAATTTTACTCTAGAATGTTCCATGTTGACACAACTGGTTGTTGTGATAGCCCTAGTTGCAGACCCATCCTTCAGACAGGTGCAGATTTAGCTGTGTGCAGCTGTGTGCAGGTAGGCTCTTCATTGACATTACATGTTTCTGCATCATCTTGTGATCGTTTCACTGGGTTCCCCATCTTCCTTTACTGAGTTTGTACCTTTGTCTTCTAATAAATACTGAATATTTACAATAGCACTCTGTTAAGGCAGTTAAGAATGATATATAAATTCTGTAGCCAGCTGAACATGGAGGTTACCACTGTTCTATGTCACCCCGAAAAGTTCAGTGCTACTATTCACTTTTTTGAATAATCCTGCCATGTGTACACATTTGCACTATCATGGCTTTAAATAGGATCTTTGTCACATATTAAAGAGAGCAAACTCTTTCAACCTTCTTACTTAGCTTGATCTTAAAAAGAATAGAATGCTGTAAGGGAAAAATTTACTCAATTACCAGACATTCAAGACTTCCAGGACTGCTGCACTCTGCTGAAAGGCAGAAGTGGATAAAGGGGTAAGTGTTGGTGTTTTTCCATTTCGTTGTAAGCACACTCTTTCTGAAGGCATGTTGCAGTTGTTTATGCTCTGAAGAGAGCAATATTTTTAGCTTTACCACTTACAGTACTGGGATGTATTGCAAACTTTTTGATTAAGCATCATAGGCTACAAGAAAAGCTTGGAGCTGTAATGCCTCTAGCACATTTTTAGGCAGTTACCATGCCAACCGTAAAAATCATGAGCAGAATGAATACAAGAAGTCTTTTTGAAAATAAAATAGTGCAAAGTTAATGCAGAGCCCAAAGTTTTGGAACATGGTATTATATTGTTGGAAGATTTATCATGATCCATATATAAACCTACTGGTTGCATCAGGAGCTCATCAACTGTCACTGACTTAGTCTGCAGACCTGCAGAGCTTTCACTCAAAGAATAAAGCATCTGTTTTAGCCTTTGCAGAGTTTGGAATTACTGCAGAACTATGAGCAAACTTTCAAGCAAAGAATCACTCCAAACTTGAAAACTATGTGTTTAGACACATGTTAAGTAGTGCACAGGAATCATGGGATTCCACTGAAATTCCCAGATAAGATCTCCATAATGCTGGATGAAAGTTAGTATGCACAGAGAAGCACAGATCCAAGCTGTAAGGGGAACATCACTCACCAGTTACCTTCATGGGCAAAACAGACTCCATTTGGGGAAATTAGCTTAATTTCTTGTCAGCGAAATCAGAGTAGGATAATGAGAATTAAAACCAAACCTTGAAAGACCTTCCCCCACCCTTTCCTTCTTCATAGTTTCAGCTTTTCTCCTGACCTTATTTCCCTCCTCCCCTCCAGAGGTACTGTGGACAGGGAGTGAGGGTTGCAGTCAGATCATCACACATTGTCTCTGCCACTTCTTCCTTCTCTGGCAGGGGGAGGACTCCTCAAGCCCATCCCCTGCTCCAGTATGGAATCCTCCAGGAGCTGCAGGTGGATATCTGGTACTGCATGGACCCCCAGGGGCTGCAGGGGCACAGCTGCTTCTCTATTGGCTGCACCAGGAGCTGCAGGGGAATCTCTGCTCCAGTGCTTGAAGTATGTCCTGCCCCTCTTTCTGAACTGATTTTGGGGTCTGCAGGGTTGCTGCTTTCACATATTCTCCATCCTCTCTCTCTCTCTGTGGCTGATGTTTGGTTGGTTTTTATTCCTTTTTCTAGCTAGGATGTCCCAGAGGTTCTACCACCATCACTGATGAGCTTGACCTTGGTCAGCAGTGGGTCTGTCTTGGAGCCATCTGGCATGGGCTCTACCAGACATGAAGGAAGCTTCTGGCAGCTTCTCAGAGGCCAACCCATAGGCTCATGGCTACCAAAACTTGTCACCCAAACCCAAAATTTTGAGCTACCATATTTTCTGAGTGAATTGTTTTCAGAAATTTGGGATAGAAGGGTGAAAAAAAAAATCCTTTTCAGATAATGTTTGCTAGTGGCAGATCTGCAACTTCGTTCCCCTGGAAAACCATGAGTTTTGAATAACTAATTTGAAAAAAAAAAAAAAAGCAATTTGTGGAATTCTCTGTGAAAGCAGTCTCCTCCAAGTTTCTGTCATTTAGGAACACAAATGCATATACATATATATATATATATAAGTATATATATATAAAAAGAAGATATATGATATATGATATGATATGATATGCTATTATGTTATATTATGTTATATTATGTTATATTATGTTATATTATGTTATATTATATTTTGAAGACAGAAATAATTATTAATGTCAGGAAAAAGTAATTCAGGTCCTAATTCTTCCACATCCCTTGATTGCAGCAAGCCCTTGTTGGCAGCTGAGAGAGAAAATCTCAGTGAATTTTGGCTGTGTTAGTGGTTCAGAGCAGTTGGGTGTGTGCCCTTCTGGTCAGTGCAATCCATGTACCTTCATCTGGAGACTAGAAATGAATTTGTCAAACAATCAAACATAAAAGAATGCTAGTTCTTCTGGTGACACCAGAGATTGATCTATGCAAAGAGGAGACGACCAGAAGAAACATATTGTGATATTTTGCCCTGTTTCTTGTATTTTTATTTCAGGGTCAGTTTCAGCTAAAGGTGACAGTTTTGTGTTTGTTAAGATCCTTACTAAGGACTGATTGGAAAAGGACAATCAGGGAATGGGATGTGCCTTTGCTTTGGGAAACTGGACCCAACCCTCAAGCTTGGGTTTCATATTCCTCTCAAAAAACTCTCTTACAAAAGTACTTAAAAAGGGAAGATACGAAGCCTACAGTTCCTAAAAAGCTGTTCTTGAAAATTAATTTAAACTTACACATGTACTAATTTGCCTATATGTTTTTGGGCATTTCAGTCTAAGACAAAAGTGGAAATGCTGTACTTTCCATATATTTTCATAGTATGTTGTTCAAAAATCTGTTACATTCATGCTTTAAGACCAATCTTTATGACATCTCCAAAGGAGCTCCTATAATAGATCTAGAAATCTTTGAATGTTGACTAAAATTATTTTTATAGATATTTTTTTCTTCAACATCCTGTTCCAAAGATGTAATTTCCTAAAAAATTTAAGGGATAACTGTTCCCTGCAATGGTAGGAAACAAGAACTTCAGGTATTCTGCTGTGTTTACTTCAAAATGAAGACTTCAGCGCCTATTAAACTGAAAGTCACCTTTGATGTTACTTTATCTTTTCAGTTTTAATACGGGATATTTGATTTTGGATACTGGTCAATGAGATTACTTAAGATTCCTTCTTATGTGATCAATTCCAGGCCACTGGTGAGGTCTGGCCTTAGGTGGGCGGTTTTGGAGTAAATTTACATAGTTGTTAAATATGTAAAGTGGCAGAAAATCCAGCTGCCTTTCTTTTTTCATAGCCTGAGGTGGAACTGGAGGAAGAGGAGGCAGTGGTGGTAAGTGCAGGACACTGAATTTTGCAATAGCTTTAGGAAGACAGCCAACATAAAGAGGAAAAAAATGTGAGCAGCAGCTAGCACACAGGCTACTTTACTCAAGTTAGATGAATGTTGATCTGTGTCTTGCAGCGGGTCATGTAAAGCAGGAACAAGGGTGACATTTCCAGCTATACCCTAGTGTAAAATAATTGTGGTTTAACAATCCACACGACATATGTGACAATAACTAATTAACAGTTAGCCCTTTGTAGTGCCCACAACTCAATGCTTCCAAGTATGCGCTTGGAGCCCTCTGTGCATTCATTTACCAAAGCCTCTGCACTTGAAATTCAAAATAATCAGTTTACCCTTTGATAAGTTAATCCTCCTGCTTCCTTCCACCTCCTCTCTCCCAGACCTCACAAAGCCTCAGAAATTTGGGTTATGGAAAATTGCCAAATTGAACCCATTTAGGCCTCAATTACCAAAGTGATTGTATCCTAGGATTATCCTGTAGTGTGAGCTGTTCCCCTCTTGTCACACCACATTGCACCTACTGCGAGTCTGTGGCTCCACTGGTCTAAGCTAAATTTTACTCACTGACATAGCCCAGTAGAAATGAGAGGAGATTCTGGCCCTGCTTTTAAATATTTGAACAGGGTAAAAGCCAAGAAGGGTTGGAAATTATTTAGCCTGCTATTAGGAGTTATAATTAGACATACTTGGGTATAATTAGACTTGGATTAAATAAGGGGGGAAAAAGCAGCGTGTAAAAAACAGCCTTGCTAACAGTAAAATCCCTTATATATGGGAATTGGGTGAAAATGTGTGAAAACCACAGTGGAAGTGAAGTAGGTGACAGCATAGTTCTTTTATCTCTGGTGTTATAGAGGGTCAGTTTATACCCTTTGTTTGCTGAGCTGGGAAGAAAGAGTGACACTGGTAAGCCACAAGCACAGGGCAGAGTTTGTGCTTCAGGATGCCATCATACCTGAGGTACCCCCATCTGGCCAGGGGGTGCTGAATGGGATGTGGCATCTCTCTCCAGACCCGTGTGGGTTTCCTTGTGTAAGGCACAGTGTTATATTGGGGAAGATCTACAGTGAGCCTTTTTTACTCCTTCAGCAAAGGTGAGGTTGTTTCTCAGAAGGCTCTGTTAGGAGAATGGCACAGGAAAGAATGATGCTGCTGCATCAAGCAATGACCCAGAGGAGAAAATCCTGAGACTCTTATGGGGATATGCTGAGAATTAAGACTTTTTAGCTCCACACAGCAAGCCATTCACAACTTAAGCCACAGTTTTGCAGTTCTAGTAACTGAGGTTTACAAAGGTCCACCACAGATATTTCTTCAGATGGTTAGCAAAAATAAAAACAAAACTGCACAAAGAAGATTACTAAGGTGGAAAAATCAAGCACACAGAATTTAGTGAATTCAAGTAACTTAAATTCAACTGTGTGCGATCCTAATTCTACCCTTTTGTGTGTTTTGATACAGTCTTTAATTGCATAATCACATATTATTTGGTGAATAATTCCAGACCCAGGGCTGATTTGGGATTGTGTGAAGTAAATAAGGCATGAGACCACACACAGTGAATGAAGTGGATAAAAAGGAATATTGAACAGCTGCCTTGTTTACTGAGTACCACCCACTAAATGAGGCAGGGATTCTAAAGAATTAAAAAAAAAAATTGCACATGATCAATATAATTAAATACTCAATCATAATGCTTAAGAACAAGGAAGAGCAGAGAGGCTGTATGGGCAAATCAAGCCCCCTTCCCTAAATCTGCCATTTAGTCAAACCACACTTGTTTTGCTATTTTTCACAGGTGCCAAGAATGCCTGTTCTTACTCTTTCCTCCCAGTGACTGCAGTGCACTCCTGATTCAACTAAATCCAACCTACCCTCATTATAAGAGCTGGAACTGCTTTCTCAGTCTGTTTTCCTTTTATGCAGTGTTATAGCAAGGCTGAAGTTCCATGACCTCATGACTAAGGCTATGTATATGCCATATATAGACCAAAGTGCATTTGATCTGACATTCAGATAGTGAATATCACTCAGCACAAGAAGCTTTTGTATTAGAATGTCAGATATCATTGACTGTCAAACCATTTCTCTTCCATCTTCTAAAATAACATAAATCTTAGGATGCAGCTTCTCCATAGACAGTATGATATATCAGTCAAACATAGCATAGGAAAGCTTCATAATTCCATGGGGACAGGGAAGTTTAGGGAGGATCTGGAAAAGTTAGCAAACTTCCTACCAAGGTGTGGGTTTTCTGAAAGCCTTCCACTTCAAAAGCACAGAAAAATAAACACAAAAAAATCACTCCTGAATAATCATATTTTGAATCTATGTTTATAATTTTCAAAATCTTTGTTCCAGGGCTGATGACTTTTTAAAAAATAAAGAATAAATCCTAGATCAGAGCTTCCACCTTTAAGATTAACACATATCATTGCCTAGAATCAAAAGAGAGTGCATAATTCTCTCTATAAAGAACATGAGGGAAAGTATAACCCAGTGTTAGAAGTGGGGGCCAGGAAGCCAACAAGGTGTTCCTGTTTGCGCCAGGCTTCTGTTTTGTCAGCCTTTGGAAATCACATCATCTGTTTTTGCATAACATTCTCTCTTTTAACACAGAACTAATGTGCTTCATAACTTTTATAATGCATTTTGAACTCTGATGAAAATCACTGCAAAATTGCAAAGCATTCTTAAAATTTGTCTGTAGCTGAAAACCCATCCATGTTGTCTGGTATTTTCTTCAGATTTCACCGGGACTGAAGAATCCATTGATCCTGATTTCCTAAAATGTTTGGTTCTCCAAGGTTCAGAAGTGAAACTTTTAATCACCTGTCATTTAAAGAACTTGTAACTTCAATAAATTTACGCATCTAATTTAAGCACAAATATTGAGTATTTTTCTTGACCTGTTGTGCATCACCTTTCCAGATCAATATATTAAGCTGTTAAAGAATAATCTTGAGGTACACTGCTCCTCAAAAGTTTCTAACCTCTGCTTCAGAGATTCATACACCTTCTAGGATGTGAAAAAAAATCTCTGGGTACCTCTTGCCTTCATCACAGAGGTGTAGTAAGCCTTAATGTGGTATTCTTTGAGCTGCTTGGATGAAAGATGTTCAGTGAAGGTATTTTTATGCCTTATTAAGAATAAGAAGAAGGATAAAGTGAAACTGAGAAACAAAGAAAAGAGAATAAAATGTGGCTTTAAAGGGTACATGAGTCAATGGTGTCAGCCGTGTTGGTTTGTTGGGTAACCGAGAGCCCCTTCATGTTCTGGAACTTTGCTGCACAGCAAGGAGGTGCTTAAACAGATACTGTACCTACCATAAGAGAACACATGGTGCTTGAAATCCCCTGTCTTTACTCAGTACCCTCACATCCAATACATCTTTGAACTGTTGCTGAATGGATAATCTATATTTCATAATTCAGACTGTCAGTATTTCCTTTGCATAATTATAACAGCAGGAAATATATAAGGCCTTTGTGGAACTTGAAAACTCTATTGCCTTGGGCCATATTTAATGTGTAATAAATTATTCAGCAACAAAGCACTCTTCATTCTATTTACAGTAAGTTAGAGCTAAGTGTGTGAGGTATACATAACTAACATGAAACAGAATTCACTATCGCTGCCAAGGCTGAAGTTTTTTCTGAAGCCATTAGTCTCATATTCAGTGTGCCAAATCCCCATCAGGTGAAAACTGGCATAACCTCATTGAATTTACCTTGGAAGTGTGAAGGGGAACCTCTCTGATCTCCATCTGAGAATCAGAAAGGTCAAAGGGTAGGTGGTGTGGAATCTCCCATCCAAGTAGATTATAGGATATTCCTTGTGTTTCCCTCTTTGTTCATCTGCATATAGTGCTCTCCAATGGCAGTCTGTCAACAACATTGCTAGAAAAATAATACTAGTTTCTCTGACTGGATTCACCAGTCTTTTTTAGCATATGTCTTAGCTCTGTTTATAGATAGTAACCAGAACAGGTGATGCACCATGTCCAGCCTTTGCTCTGATAAAAAGATTTTTTATGTTCCAAGAAACCTAAAAGGTCTACAAGATCTACATTTTAGAGACCCACATTTGATCCACACAGGTCTTCACATGCTCAGACTCGGCCTGAAACAACATATACATTTATTTAATACCATTCTACCAATGAACAAACTATCCACCAGCTACCTTAATGTTGCTCTAGATACAGGTAGCAAGGTATGTGTGCTTCAAAATAGTGATGTAACAGGTGAAAATTTGCTTTATTGAATAAGTGTCCAAGGTAAAATTACAAAAGTCAAGATTAGATTTAGGTATGTGTATATCAGCAATTTTAAGAATGGCAAAGTTTTTGTGACAGATCAAAAAGAAAGTGAGACATCTATTTTTTTTTGTCTTAAATATACCAATATTTGTTAATTGCTTTGTTTCCTGAGTCTCATAAAAGAAGAAAATAAAAGTCCTCCTAGTATGTGTTTCTAGATTCAGTTTCCCTCAATTCTCTTCTGACACCCAGCACTGCCCCTGATTTTGCAGTCTTTGAATTTCTGCAGAAAAAAAAAGCAGTCTATTTTACCCCTGACTGGTACCAGGAGTAGGATAAAAGTTTCTTAGCAGCAATCACATTTCCTTTACAGTTTCAGCTTATTATTGTACCTGACTATCTTCATTACTGGGCACAGGAAACACTTAGCCTTGCCAGGAGAACTCCTGCAGGCATTCCACCCAAACCCTCACACTTTATGAGGCAATTTGATGTTCCTGATCATTAAAAAGATGAGTTATAAGCAAAACTGTTGGCTTGTGGAAAGGAAAAGAGGCAAGTTTAATGTGTGAAATGGTCAATTCTTAGAGATTTCTGTGGACCATGAAGTAAATTGATTTTTGCCAGATCCTGAGAAAGAAAAGAAGGAGCTCAGCTGAGGTGAGAATAAACTATTATCTTCTCGTGTTCAGTGGAGTCAGCTTTTCCATGTGCAGGGTCCATAGGCTGGGTTCCTTAGAAGATGGAGGAAGCCTGGGTTGTAGTCCTTGCTCAAAGAACAATTTCGTATTTTTGTTATAAGAACTAAGTTCACGTTTTCACACTAGAAAGTAACTTTACTCAGCTGTCTTTAATGGATCCAGGCCCACTGGAGTAGCAAACTGACGAGGAGAGAGGTGTCTGCTGTGCACCCACACCATGGCAGTCTGCAGGTGGGTGTTGAGTGTTCTCCCTAGTAAGCAAAGGTGTGGATTTCAGTTCCTTCTGTAAGCAAAGGAACTCTGCCTTTTTAGTTGAAGAATGAGTTACTGAGGAAAAATGAAGTCTCTGCCTGTGGTGGAGGGAAAGAGCAATCCCTTGGGAGACAGAAAAGGGTCTTTTTAGGTCATACATCACTGTAGGCTGAGTCCTGAGCAAGGTACTGAGCTGCTTAGCACTTGGAGAAAGGGATGTGGCTGAGCATGGATAGAAACAGAATTGGCCACAGCTGAACCTATCACTGGCTCATACCTCAGTGAGTATGGTCCTGGGTTTTCCACTTAAGTCAAACTTCTGGACCTTTCTCTTTGATTCAGCCTAAACCAGCTTTCCATGAGCCCTTTTCTTCAGACCATCTGCTTTCACAGAGCTTATGTGGCAGGAGAGGTAAGTTTTAGGCCAAGTTCACTCCTTAAAACTTAATTTGAAAAACTCCAAATTAAACATTTTGTTTTCCATGGAATTCTGATGGTGTGTAACTTGACTGTCAGCAGAAAGGAGCCATTCAGTGCACAGTCAGCTTTGAGTCTGTAGCTTAAATTCTTGCAAAACTTTTATTACTAAAGAAGGATTTGTTTGTGTAATATGTGTAGCAACAGATCCACTAAAATAATAACAATAATAAGCATATATTTTGCTTTTATTTGGTCTTACAAATCTGTGTAAGTTTCATGGAATCAGCTCAGCAAGTTTTAAATGTACTTATGGAAAGAAAAGTCTCTGCCTACCAAGTTCATGGTGGAAAATGAGAATCCTTTGCAGCTGTTGCTGTGTTATTTACAATACAAGTTTGGATCAAAAGATGGGTTTTAAAGAATTCCTAATGCTTTACTCTGCTGCCAAATATGTTCAGCTTTTAACAATGTTGAAACAGGCATTTCTACAGTGGCAGTTCCTCTAGGGTGATAAATCCCAGCTTATGTTTCACAGGCGGAAGGTCTCCATGATCATTCTGCCTGTGTTCACAAGCCAGGATTCAAAAAAATCATACAAAAACAAAGACTAAAGTCATATGTAGCATTTGCCCTGATCCCCTTCTACTCTCTCTAATTGAAGAATAAGCATTCTTTCATTAAATGTCTTCTATTAAACATTTCATTTTCATTACTAAATGTTCCTTTCTACTCACAGGCTTGGAATCAATGATAGCTGTAGCCAGTCATTATGATCCATGTTTCTTGTGATTTTTTGCATACTGAATCCTTTATTGCACTTCTGAATTGCTCAGAGTTTGTTTCTGTCTGGCTTTAACAGTGCCTTGCAAGAAGTTCATGTGCTGGACAGTGTGATTGCTAAGCTGAGATTTTGTATGCAGCTCCCTGAGCTGTTAAAGTGCCACCATCGAATTCAAATAGAAACACATCAAAGCACTGTGTGTAGTATTGTTTTTCTTCTCTACAGCTAATCCCTGTGTCTCAGCAGTGCCTTTCTATTACACTGATTACAAAACACAGTTTTAAGTCAAACAAGATTAAAAAACATAGCACTGTGACTCCCAACCTAATTCCTGACAAATCTGTGATGCACCAGATGCTCCTTCCCTCGGGATGAAATGATACATGGCTCTCTTTGGTTTATCACTGCACAGACATGTTTACTCCACCCAGCTTGCTCACATGGGGCAGAAGAAAAGGCTGTTAAAGGAGGTGTACTTTCAAACGCCTTTGGGAATGAAAAGGGGAGCAGTCAGAATTCTTACTTCTTCACCTTTTGGTGCCCTTGTTCATGTCTATTTTATTTCAGTAGTTTGGAGGAAGGAAGGAAGTGGGTATGTTGAGGTTTTAGCTGTTAAATTGTTGGAGCTAATGCTCATTCTGTGAGCCAGTCAGGAGAGCCTTCCCTGCACATAAAAGAAGGCCAAGAGCTGTCAAATATCATGATCTAAAAATACAATGAAAACTTCAGCTTTTGTGCTGTGAACTTCTTAAAGAAGCCAGGAAGAAAGCAAGTATAATTTCAAAACAAAAGTAAAATCCTTTCCAAGCCACCTTTTCAACTCCAATTGGAGGAAATTATAATTATTTATAGACTTCATTCAATTAAAGTCTGTGAAGTCTCTTAACCTTTGGTAAGCTAAAGCAGATCAGGAGTGCCAAGGTGAATTCTTTTCCACATAAACAGCTCCTGAAGGGACAGGGATTGACATAGACACCATGTGGCATTCTGCAACTCATGGTCTAGCTAATATTTCAGGAAATGTGATACATATGAGCTACAGGCCCAGTCCTGCACCTATCAATGTTAGTGGCAACATTACTAATGATTTCATTAAGAGCAGGACCAAGCCTGCTTTCAGCATTAGACACTCTCTAAAGGTGCTTTAAAGGTGTGCAGAGGAGATTGGGTCTCAAGAGGCAGATCTGTGTCAACAGGAAGAGTGAACCCATTTGTGTGTCTGTCCGTGTTGGTACTGGGAGGTTGTCATTTGCCTTTCTGTGGGCACAGGGATCCAGACAGAGCCATCACATACAGGCAGTGATTTGCCCTTTCTGCCTGCAGCCAGTGTGAGCAGCCTTTGCTCACACCCCAGTGCTGGCAGTGGAGCCTGAGGACGGTGCTGGGGCAGCAGCTCCCTGGGATTTTACCAGTGACTGATGAAAGAATGACCCTCACTGCAGATATGGCCCGAGGCTGTTTGTGTGACCTTACAGGGTGGTCTTTAATATTTATTGCTGACTGTAAGCTAAGTAGGCACCAGCAACCTAGCAGAGGTTTGTTCACCTAATCTACCTGTTACAGCTCCACAGCCTGGGGCTCTTTCAATAAAAGCCTGAGCCTGAACATCACTAAATGGAGTCATCATACAAACAAGCTCTGTTATCCCCCTCATTAGTTAGGAACAAAATAAGCTGCAGCAAAATTTTCTTCTGTGCAAGCTTCTCTACAACCTCAGGCTTCATTCACTCAACACTGATCATAGAAAAAATATTTAAGAATGGTTATAATGTTTTTTAAGACTTTAAGCTCCATCATGGTTTCATCAGTAAAATAACCTTTACACTAAGTATTAAAAAAAAAAAAAAAAATAGGAGAGGAGTCTCTGTTAGGCTGTTGTTGAAACCTGAGTGCTATCAATGCATGTCCAAAACTGGTTAAAATGCCAGTATTGAATTCTCCTCCTCCTTGCGTAACTTCACCCTTTTCCTTTTCTGACTATATATGGTTATTCTACATGTTTTAAGTTACAGCTAAAAGAATCCCTTTGTTTAAAAGGGATGTTTACTTTATTCTCATGAGGTAAAAAATTATCACTAAAATGATATACTTTTCTTTGTGCTGATTGCTATCTTTTGATTTAATTTCAGGTCCTAATCTCAATCTAGCAACTGTGTTCTAGGTCTTTGCTGAAAAGTGGTTGAAAATTCAGTATCCACTGAATCAGCAGCAATAGAAGCGCACTTCAGTTAATTTAGCCAACATAATTGCTTCATCAAAGGTCATGAAAAGTGTGCCTCTGGAACTTTAGATTGAGCCAAAACCTAAATGTATTTATCTGTACAAATACTAGTGAAAAAAAATCCTCTTCATACAGTAATGTCATCTCTCAAGACTAAACAGCAACTGGATCATTTGGAATCATCAAAATAAAAGCAAGGGAGCTAAAATAAATACATAAGCTCTATAGAAAGAAAAGTTAGAATTTAATATGAATTAGTGATATATTGCACAGAATAATATGGTGACAGCAAGCTAGAAAGGGAGAGAAACTTGAAGAAAGCAGTGCTTTTACACTGCTGTTCTGTATTCCTGGTATATCCTTTCTTAACATAAGTGTTAACACTAAATAGAATGCAACATGGTGCCAAATGCTTCAGAGTTGATATGGACTGTGAGTAGGCTCTGTATGTAAATGTATCATTGCAAGGATATGTGAGAACAAACCGCTCCGCCTACAGAGAGAGGTGTAAATGGATGCATATACTCCTCACAGGACCTGATGGTAGCATGATTTTCAGCTATAATCATTATATGGTCTCAGCCCTGACCTCAAATGGACTTGTCCATTCTTTCTGAATTTTCAGTAAAGGTACTGAAAGTGCCTGTACAGACTGTCTGAGACAATTTTGCAAAATGTGAGCACAACACTTTAAATCTTCCTTGTATGAAGTGTTCGGGGGAGTATAGCACAGAGTTTGAATAAACCTTCAGAGTCACTGATGACACATAATAGTAGGAAGGGATGGATTGCACTATAGGTTAAATAAGTGTATTTCAGTTGGAAAAAAACCAGCAATTAGAAAACACTTTCCTTCACATTATTGAAAATGTGTGTCTGCCTGCCTTTTAATTACAGTGTGTGGAGACACTCTGCTGAATCACCCAACTTGGTATGTTCTAGAGAGCTTATTGTCATCATCTCCCTCCATGGACTCCATCTCTCTCCTGATAAGGGAGAACAAAAACAAGAGCTATGATCTGAGGCTGACTCATTAAAAAATTCACAGACAGACAATGCATTATAGATTTTCAAATTATTAGCCTAAGCAAATATTAGGTTGCACACCAAAACAAATAACAAAATAGACCTCCCATCAGATGATTGGTAACAGCTTTGAGTCAAGCCCTTGGAAATCATACTCAACCCAAACTCTGTCCCCTTTGTGGAAAAAACATTATTCTGTTCCCTCATGTAAGAGGTTAAAACAGGATTTAATTTGCTAGGAGTTTGTCCTTAATACATGCAAAATTGAGTGGGTTTGGAATGTGACCTTCTGTGAACAAAGTCACAGGCAAAATCTTCAGTTCATGAAAGATAGCAAGTGTGATGTTAAACTAGATTAACAGCATTGATTTGAAGAGCATAATGTGACTGTGTTGTATCTATGCTGCAAGAGGAATAGTACTTTACATGTGGAGAAATGGTTCTGGTATTTTTACTTAAAAATTAAGTGAGTAGCAGCGATGGTGCTTGAATTCTGTCTATTCAAGAACTGCTTTCTGTCTGTCTTTGAAGTCTCATCTTTCAATGTTCTTGTTTGCTCATGACCATCTCTAAAATTTCAGTGGCAAATGAATAAATTGTATTACTATATCTAGAACTATAATTTCATAAATGTAGCCTCTCTAATCTGCTTCATTTCTTAATACTGAAAATCTTTGAAATACATAGACAAATTCCAGTACACACTAAGAAGACTAAGAAAGACATCTGCCAAAATTAAAGAGAACTGAGACAAAATTTGCATATTACTAGAAGTGAATAGCATAAGTAGCAACATGTTATTTAAAACAATGGGTACCTCCTTTTCATAGGTCAATGTATATTTTCATCTGTGAAAATGCAATTGATATGGATTGATCCTTTTGAAAAACTGGAAATTACCCATACTCTGATACTTTTCCTTTTGGGTCAAGATTCTAAAATGCACACAGAGCATTCTGGTTTGCAAATTTTTGAAATTGTGTCATTTGCCTAGAGGATTTGAGAGTTTCCCATGCCCCTTGGGAGTTTCTTGGGAGTATTCATTGTTATACTTTAAAAATTTACAGTCAGCATTTTTATTTTTGGAAGCAAAATCTTTTTTGTACTTGAACATCCTGGGCCATACACAGTGGAATTGGTCTCTACAATGTATAGAAGGTGTATACCTGTACTACCTTGCTACTACTACTTTAGTTTGGAAGTGATCCAGTACTTGATTCAAGTACATTTTTGAGGGATGAAAGAACATGATCATACCTGTTGACTCCAATGAATTTCCTAGCAACCATTGTTCCTTGTTTTTCCCCTTGTAGTTTTTTACACACCATGTTTTCCCAGTTTCCAGTAAACTGAAAAAGTTTCCTTTCTTGGAAACTAATGACACCTAAAGCATTAAATCTGAGTGGTGGCTCAGATGCTGGTCTTCTGGCTTGTATCAATGAGATACAAGTCACAGAACAGTTACAGATAGGCTGTGGGGAGGGACTAGTCAGATAAAAAGCACATTATTTGTTTATGTTGCCCCTTCACATGATACAATCCTGATTTTGATGTGATGTTATACTGACCTTTAAGTTTATTGACTAAAGAGAACAATTATGTAACTGGGATCAGCTAAACCAAACAGAGCAAAAATGTGAAGACATGGAATCCAGACCTAGAATAGTGCTAGTAGAGAAATATAAACTACTGCTCAAAAATTTCTCTGAAAGACCAGTTTATTACTGTGTTAAAATGTTTTCCAATAAAAGAGATCCTCCTTTTAGTCTTCTGTGTTAAAAAGATAACTCTTACTTGTTTCATTAGAAAGAGAAACTAAATGGTCCATGAGTCCATGTGGATGTGAGAACAGATGGGCAGAGGCATGCATTAGTGCTTTGTTTCCTTTTTTAAATTTACTTTAAATACCAGCAGGTGTAATATGCTTTTAAGTAGAGCAGGCCCTGATTAGCTGAAAATAGCTAATGCTATTTAAAAATGTGGCTCTTCAAAGAGCAGGTAGTTCTGGAAGGGCTCCCAGGGTAGACTGGGAAGGAGGTCTAGGCACCGCTGAATAGCTGTCTCTGAAATCAGATAGTTTGGGTCCGGGATTTCTTAGTGGTTGAGTGTGTTCCTAAAAAGTTCTTTATGCAATGACTGCAAGAAGAAGAGGACTAAGGACAGAAAAGAGGTATGGAGGTGGTTGTAAGATCTAGCTGAACATGGAAGAGTCCTCCTTTTAACAGGAGGAGTTGAGAGGCAGAACAGTGTGGGACCATAGCAAAGGTAGCCCATGTCACCTAAGAGCAGTCATGGGGACCTCTGCATGATCCTTCTGTCCTGATCAAGATTGTTTTCACCTGCCAAAGGCTCGTTATCTCCAGTACCCCAAACTCTCTATAATGTACCTTTTCTTCCTTTTTTTTAATCCTGTTTTCAACTACCAGCTACTTGGTGGTTTTTTTTGTTTGTTTGGTTTTTTTTGTTTGTTTTTTTTTTTTTTTTTCTGCTGCGGTTCAGTGTTTTTAGGTTGAAATCTTTAAAGTGAGAGTGACTTGAGCCTTGATAGGGGCTGAAAGACCCCTATCAGTGAGGCTATGGCAGAAGAGTAAGTGCTGCTGAGGGAACACAAGCCTCTCTTCTGGAACTAGCTGTACACATGCTGCACAGTCTGCTTCAGGACATCACCCTGGAAAGCTGCCACCCAGCTAGCTGCCTGTAGAGCTTAGCTGACTTAGCCTTGCTAGGAGTCACCCTTTTGGTTCCCTCTTTATTTGCTTTTTTTTCCACCTGGGACAATTCTATGCTGCAGCTCAAGCTCAGAGCAGAGGCTTCCCACTGAGGAAGAAAGAGGTCAGAAGTCTGATTCCAGGGAGTCCAGAATTTCACCTAGAAGGATTTTTACTACCATATGCAATTAAGTGGAATTTATTTTTATTGTAGAAGAATGTCAGTGGGTTTGAAGTGTCCTTTCTGCAAGAGAGCAGTAGGCTGTGACAGGCAAGCTTCTCTGGGAAGCTACATGAGCACTCAAGTCTATGAAGAACTCCTAGGCTTGTTTTGTCATTTGAGTTATAAAGGTCAGGCCATGGGAAGGAGGAATAAACATGAAGTGCATGTTCCACCCAGAGAAGAGTGGGAATGCACTTGTTTACATCTTCTCTCTCCAGCTTCCTTCTGAATAGTAAGCAGTGTACCTCAGAGACCATCTCTTGGACTTCATTAGGGATTTTTCTCTCTGGCAAGAGGGCAGTCATTCAAAAGCCATTTGTTTGTTTTGCTGGTTTTGTTTTTTGATTTAGAGAATTCAAATCTAACACTGGACTAATGCCCAAGAACTGGGAAAGGAAGAAGCATTGAATTAGTCTTGAACGCCAGACGGAAATATTACTTAATGTAATAGTTTTGTGTGGTACTATAGAAGCCAGTATCCAGCAGCAGCACAAGTAGTGTGTGTTGCAGATATTCTTGCACCCTCTACTCAAAAGTCTTTCCCAGCCGCAGCAATGCTCTACTCCATAAGTTGTCATTTCTAGTGCAGTTTGTGTAATTTAAATATGCTGACATTTCTAGAACAGACTGAAAAAAACCAAGTCTAATGTTGTACCTACACCGTTTTGGCTACATATCACTTCTGCATGTTATTTTGGGACCATTTTCATTGTTCTGTATTTGCTATTCTATTGACTGCCTTGACTTGCAGATATGCTTCACCACCTATTGATTGTATCTAATGTTTTCCCTGTTCTTTTCCAAAGTTTCTATTTTTCCACTTCATACTCCTTTCCTCCATTTACTTGATTCTTGTCTTCAGACCTTACGTCCTTCTTGATATCATCAGATTGCTTTTCTACTGAAGGATAGGAACTGTCAGGGCCTTAGAGATTATCTCACTGCTTTCAAAAAAAAAAAGTTGGATTTGCTTGTACTTCTTGCTCAGTTCTTTTGTCTACACATCAGTCACGGATCAACAAAGTCAACATGACAAGCCAGTAATGTTAATTTGTTTTTGCTTTAAAATCAAACCTTCTCGTCTAGTTCCTTCAGAGTTTCCATCTCTAGCACTGTCTCTTGCTCAGTTGCTTGTTATGACTCCTCTTGTAGACATTTATAAGAGTTAAAACACTAGATATTTTTCCTGAAACAAAAACTTGCTTACATGCCAAGGAAAATAACCATTAAGACTACGTGTAACAATGCCATCTGGTGACTCCTGCCATAACAAGCTTCTTCCTCTGTCTCCCACTGCTTCCCCCCTCCCTTTGCCACTCATGTCATCACTCATTCTCTAACTCTTCTGTTCCTTGTCTTTCCTCCTCCTCCTCAATCACAGTATTTTTAAGAGCAGTAATCACCTTTTACTGTAGTAATAGGATCACACAATCACAGAATGGACTGGTTGGGAGGGACCTTAAGGATCATATAGTTTCAACCCTCCTGTCATAATGTCTCTTTTTTTACTCATGGTATCTATCTATGATTATGCCCTTCCACCACCACCACCACTACAATATAGGATCAATGCTTGATCCTCCCTCTCATTTTAGTCTGGATTTGCTCTCCCAGTTTGAAACTTTCCCAAGTTTTTGTACTCAGTGTTCATCTCTAATGTGGCTGTGCTATGTATCACCTTGTAGCCCTGCCTACTGACAGGACAAATCTATGTATTGACTTCTGTTTCTGTTTATAACAGCAACCACTTTCTGCTTCTTCTCCTTTCCCATTACTCATGTCCTCTGGAGTTCAATGCAGAAGATACCTTATTACCAGGAAATAAAAATAGCAAGGAAATGGTATTGGTACAATACTGGAGCCAGTGAGTCATCATCTTCTCGAAACTTATGCTTAACCAGAAAGAATTGAAAAGAGCTAGAAATTTTTTTATACATATAAAAGATGACTACAAAGGAAGATTTAAATCTCTTGTCTCCCTTATTTTAAAATATATATTGAAAAAAGTTGTTTCATTGTGTCTTATGAGAAACTAAATGGAAGAGTTTTCTGGCAATAAATGATTGAGAAAAAAATGGCAAGTTCAGACTACAAAAATATAGTAAAATTTTATTCCTGAAGCCAGTGGAATAACTAAAGTTAGGGAGTTGAAGACGTTTATTATCACCTCTGAAAAAATACAATGCAGCTGAAAATTCAGGCCTTCAGTGCTGAGAACATATTTCTGACAGAAGTCCAACAAATGATGATCCACATGGTCCACTCTAGCCCTGAACTTGTCCTAGAACTAAGAGGTCTTGATGTAGTCATGGCATGTGTACACAGACACTGCATCTCAATGAAAGTCCAGTTGCAGAAATTGAAGAAGGAATGAAGAATCTTTCAAGAAAGGGTAAGCCAATGTGTAAAAGAAATAAAAATATAAAATTACAAGTGAAGTCTTTAGTTTAAAAAGTTTACATGTGAGAGAACTCATATCTTGGGATTTCTCTGTACTCAGTAGGCTGCTTTCTAACTCAGTAACTGATCTTCCCCCAGTGATATCCTGAGTGCATCTTATTGTTGATGTCTTCCAAGGGCTCTGCCAAATAGTAATTTTGCTGCCACACCTTTGTTCCTCTTTCCTATTCCAATCTTTTCTACTTGTGTGATTCAGTTCTGTAGTGATACCTCTGAAACAGGCTTCCTCATGTCTTTGATGTGTTTTGTTTTTCTTTTCATTCTAACTGTTTACTCAACTTACCATCCCTCACTTCTGTCACTGTAACAAGGTGAAATAGATGGGACCAAATAAGACTTTCTTCCACCTTTCCTTCCAAAGCTCACTGGATGAGATCATCAAATGGTGAAAGTCATCATAGTTGCAAAATTACAAAATTCAAAATTGCAAATTTTTAATAAATGTTATCGCTGAAACTCTGATGATTCCCTCACTGTCTTTCTTTTCCCACCTGTTTGCCTCCATAACTGAAAACATTGCCATTCTTTTCATTGCTCAATGCTGAACTTCCCTTCCCCTTGATGGAAGTGAAATGCAATGGAAACAGACTATGCAATGCGAGGGAGGGGAAAGTGCTTTTCATTTTTTTGGCAGATGCCAAATCAACACTCTTGGGCACATGGTGTGATTCTTGGGGCCATCCTGTGCAAGGCCAGGAGTGGCACTTCAATGATCCTTGAGGGTCCCTTCCAACTCAGGATATGGAGTCTATGGTTCTGTGAAATAGAGCTCCCTGTGAAGGATGACCAATCACCCACTTTGCAAATTGATAACAATTTGCTCTGCTTGGCTTTGTCTTGCAATTTAACTTAACTGCTCTGCATCGTAAGTGCTTAAAAAGCATAAAAGACAAGAGGATATTACAAGTATCCAATGCTTTACATTACATTTGTATGCATACCAGGGTATAAATATGCAGGGAATGTGCTTGGACTATTAATCAAATTCTTTATTAAGCTCCTAAAACAGTATGCATCTATGAATAATGCATTATTTCATAGCATATTGTTCACCTTATTTAAAAACATGGAGCTATCCTGCATATGTAGAATTTTATCCCTTGCATGTAGAATTTTGGGGGTGGTTTTCACAGGAGATTTATTAGAGTGTCTGAAACAATTCTAATAAGCAGTGAGCCATTGAATCTGCCACTTCATGAATAGAACTGGTAGTAAAGCATCCGCACAGCTGCAGGATCTATCTACAGCAATAATTTCAGATCAAGTGTTTTGTATTTGCTTACAAAGCACCCTCTGCTGTTTGAGCTGCTACATGCTTTGTAGATAAAGCTGCATTTTGGAAAGATCAAAAACATTTTTGTGGGGCCCTATAAGAGCCACAAAAATATGCAGAGAGAATCTTATCAATCTTGCACCTATAATACACATTGTTTGACTTGCATTTAGACGTGTCACGGGGCTAGGAAACACGTTGTCATATCAGTAGCTTGTTTTCTTATCCAAGTAAGAACAAAGTTGAAACACACCTAACAGTAAGGTTAACAAATTCATTAGATGGGACAAAGCCTTCCATGTTTAATTGTTAGATTGGCAGAAGGACAATGGAATCTCCCCCACTGCAAATGCAATTCCTCATTTGACACTTGTATCTCACATGAGAGGACAATGTAGAGTGGACATCCACTGTTTAACAGAATCAATATTTCATGGTTCTGGCATGAGGGTTTAGGTTTTGCATGGATCCTTCTTTGGAACAGGAGTCTGGAGGTGGACCAAGGCAGAGGTTTCTCTATACCTTCTCAAGGGGTATAAGTGCTGCTGTGTACAGCTTTTTTCAAGGCCTCCATGAAGTATTTTGCTGTGCACCTTGCTTCATTTGTGTATCTATTCCTGGGACTTCAGGACAATCAGTGGGACACTGTGCTAGAGCACAGGTTCCAAATGAGAACAAAACCCAAGATATTTTACACATAAGACGCCAGGGTTGGATTAGCCCATTTACACTGACTGAAAATGAAGTGCAAAGTCTTGCTGAAAACTGAAAGAGTAAATCTGGAAAAACTGGGAAGAGGAGATCTGCTATGGATGGATAACCGGCAGGGAAGGAATCATTTCAGCCCCTGAAGCGGCAACTATCTGGTACATGTTGAATGTCACTGCAATGAAAGAAGCAAAAGATTTCCTTGTTTTAAAAATAACTTTCCATGTGGACTTCAAGGGCACTTGCAATACATGTTGATATTCCTTGGTGTGATTGAGCATGTCTAATTAATAGTTGCTTGGGAGTTTTTCTGAGAAAAATCACTTCAAAAGAAAAAGCAATTTCTGCAGAAATTGTAATATTCCGTGAAGGAAATGAAAGAATTGAAACAAAATACATTGTTGAAGGCTACTAAAAATCAAAGCACTTCATTTCCTTGAACTGAACACAAATGTAACTTCAGTTTATCTCAGATACTGGGCAATACCATAGCAAATAATTTGCTAAGGTTTAACTCTTCAAATTTGATTTGTGACTTTGGTCTATGAGACTTCTACTGAACCTGGTAATCTCCAGGTTGAACACCTGTCCCAGAAGATGGAACTTATTATGGAGCCTTATGCTGGACACCTGAAACCACAAATGATTCCTGACAGTTTGGGTCAGCACATAATAGAGACTGGGCTGTCAGAAATACTCAGTACTGATCTAGCTCTGCTCCCATTGACGTCACTGGGACCAAGTCAATTTGACTTCAATTGGAACAAAGTCAGGCTGATGCTGAGTTGTTTTGAGATCTCCACCCTGTATCTTCCTCATTGCATTAATTAATTATTGCTCAAGTTGCAGCTTAATTTAATAATGTCTCCCAAAACATGATGAGCTTTGCTATATTTCCTTCTTTACCATCTCTCTGTCAGTTTACCAGCAATGTGAGTAGAGTGGTGTCAGAGTAACAATTTTCCATGTTTTTTCCCTTATAATTCACTTTTGTTCAATTCAGTGTCAACTGTGTATATGAGAAACATTGAAACAACTTTATGTATATTTCATTTAGTCTACAGATGTCTCTCTGCAGGTCACTTTCTGTGTATTTTGAGCAACTGGAACAATCACACAACTTGGTTGTTAATACTGTGCTCCTGATTCAAGCAGTGTTCTATAGGTAGAATAAATCAGGGAGCAAGTAATAATAAAAGGGGAAGCAAGATAAAGAAAAAATCTGAAACGACAATATTTACAGAGACTCTCTTACCAATGTACATCTGTTTGCTTGAACGAAACAAAACCACACACACACAACCAGCTACCAGGGTTGCCCATGTCAGTTTTGTGTGGTGGGTGAGCTTCTTTTTTCCTGAGCATTGTTTATTGTAGATACCTCTCTCTTTCAAGCAGCTCATCCTCCTTTGCACACCAACCTAGAGAAGTCAAGTTTTTAAAAATTGACACTGTTTATGACACTGGTGATGGGAAATGGCCATTTCTACTGTTGTTATCTTGACCCTTGAGCAGTTTTGGCAGAGGCCAACTTGCACTCAGCCAAGCAGCTCCCAGGCATGACTCAGGAGCCAGCACAGGCCAAAAGTTGACAAAGGGAAGTATAGGTGGCATCAGCCAGTTCTGGAGGCTGAGGGACCTTAGTGGCTGCCGAGTACAGCAGCTGGGCTTAGGGACAGAGCATGGCCTGCAACTGCTTAGTTACCTGGTGCAGATGTGGACTAAGGTATGCAAATAGCTGAAAGGATAGAAAGTATAACAGAGCCAGCATGGGGGATGGTGTTACACAGCCTTGTGAAAGGCCTTGAGCTGTGATTAATTTTTGTGATGCAGAAAAAATGCATTTTCACTGCAACAAAACACAACAATGTATGTGACAATCACAGCTTTGCTTAGTCTGGGAGCGAGGGACCCTGGGGGGATCACCCCTCTCATCTCTTGTTCCTACCAAGTTCAGCACAGCACGGTGCTGAGGGGCCCATATACCTCAGGTGTGATCACCTCCAAGGATGGAGCTCCCACAGCCTCTCTGGGCCACCTGCTCCAATATTTGACTACCCTCATCTTAGTTTTCCCTTCTATCTGCTTGGAGTTTCCTGTATTCTAGCTAATAACTGCTGCCTATGCTCCTTCCAGTCTGCACCTCTGGCTCTGTCCTTTCTACATGCAACTAATAGATTGTTGCAGAGAGCAAAAGGATTCCCTTTGGCTAAGTCTTCTTAAGGTTAAATAAACCCCATTACCTCAGCTGTTCCTTGTATTCTGTGTTCCACCTTGATGGTCTGTCACTGGAATTGATGCAGTATGGCAACTCTCTTCTTCAGGAGCTGCAAAAAGGACAAAATATCCGAATGTGGTCTCACATGTGCCAAACAGCAGGGCAGGATCACTGCTCTGGAGCTGCTGGCTACATTTCTCTCTACCCTGATGCAGACCAGGATGGCTGCCCTTGCTGCAAAGTCACCCTGCTGATTCCTGCACACCTTACACCAGGTCTAACAGGGCTTTCTCTGCAAAGCTGCTTTCTTTAGAAATCTGTTTTCTTAAGAATATCAACTTGTGAGGGTAACACTAAAATCTGCATTCCCCAGAGTCTGTACCTAGCTGCTAGTTTCCCCCAGAGATTTGGGCACTAGTGACCACATCCTGCTTCACTGGGATACCCAGTACACAGAAATACCACACCCAGTCTGCAAATTACAATACACAAAATCACTCTGATATATGACCAACCCTCGTACCAATCTTTCCCTTCACTCAGGCAGCCCTTGAATGAATGAGGTGAATCATCCCTGTGCTACAACATATGGAGCAATTCTCAGAGTAAGCGTTCATTGATGTGGTCCATCATTCATAAAGCTTCCCAGTAGCAAAGATGCTTGGTCAGTGAAATCAAAATTGATGATCTGTGTTCTGCAGCAGAGATTAGATTGATCTCAGCCTCAGCATAATCAAATTACCATTGCACTGGGTTTAAAATGGGTAGAAGAGAGCCTAGTATAATAAGGCTTTTCTTGTACACTTCAGGCTACTGATCATGCTCGTGCAAAGAGAGAAGAATATTGGTGTAAAATGGTAGTAAATCAGAATAGTGGTGTTTTCCATGAGTTTTGATAATGCAGGGTTCTCTACAACTGAGGTTGGACTCCTTACATTTTATTTATTAAGGTGGAAACAACTGACAGAGAAACTGACACAACACTAAAGACTTAAACCCTTAAAAAAATAAATTCAGTAAAAGAGATGATTTTACATGTGAGGAAAGGCTAGTCATGAAATTGCATGAATATAGGTATACCATGGCTAAACATCACCCTTTGCTCCCTTCCCCCAAAAAAGGAAACACAGAATTTCACCACAAAGTATTTTACCCAGGCATCTCAAAGATGTTTTGTGTGCTTCCTAGCTCCCTGGGAACAGCTGGTTTCTCTGGGACACCCAACTAAAAGTAACGCTGAGAATATTTTTTATTTCAGGGATAATAGAATGTAGGTTTCTTGAATTTTACATTGCTGTCTTGTGAAAGGATGAATTAAATTTCTTAGGACTATGGATGTTTGGAATATTGGAAATGTTTGTGAGCCTAGCTAGAAAATAATACTGTCTAATCATAACCCACAATCCTAACTGCAATCAACAAAAAACAACTTCTCTGCCATGGGGCTAAATTTTGAGGACCTTATTTACATCAGTGTTGGATTAAGTCCCATTTTCTTCCTAAAACTTAGAAGTTTAAGGGCATCAGAATTTATATCATTGATTCAAAGGAGATACTCTCAATAAAATGGACAAGAAAAATCTTTAAGCATCCCTCTAGGCTCTATGACCATCAATACACAAAATGAATCATACATTCACACCTGCACATCCTAAACATGCAGCAAAGTTTTTATCTGACTCTATAAGCAACCCCACTTGATTCCCAAGATAAGGGATGGGTAGTGCATAGGTTGGATGAAAAGGAAAATGTTTGCACTTGGAAGAAGTCAGAAATAACCTCAGGCTGGATCAGCAGGTAATGGGATGGCAGCACAGTTTCCAAACAAAGGCAGATATGCCTAAAATCTCTGACTTTGCTTCTCTGAGAAACGTGGCTTCAGATCTTTGATATGGCTTATAAGAATTTTTTACAGAGGGAAGGTGCTGACGGGAACAAAATGTCTTTTTGCAATTCTAAGAGACATCCAGAGAAGAAAAGATGGGGGTTCTTCCCAGGAAGGGTCAGCACCAGCTGGCACAGCTGCCCAGGTGGAGAGACAGTGTGGTGCTCCTGTCCAAAAGGCAGTGTCCTGCCCAGCTGTCGTGCTCTTGCTGTTAACTAATGACGTAAAAGGAAGGTCATTCTGGTATTTCAAGTTTCTTTTCCGTTATTGGATACCTAACAGCTGAGAAAGAGATATTCTGGTCTTAAGTGTGCTATGGTATAAAAAAGCTGCCAAAAGACATCATGGTTACACTGAGTTTGATTGAACAATCCAAAATATTTGCAGTTTAGTATTGCCAATTAAAAATACTTGCCAATTATCAACTGCTTGTAGCAGGGAAAATGTTCATTAGCTTACAAATCAAATTGTGTGTTATATACAAGTAAGTTTGTATTAACAGATTAGAAGCAAATTAATATCCTCCCTACCTCTGGGATAGTTTACTTAAAATGCTATTAATAACAATAAAAAATCATAAAGATCTGCAAATAATGGACACACAGTAATTAGAAATCACAATGTGCTCTCCCACTTTCTTACACTTGCCAAAACCTCCAGGGTAAGTGTTTACTAGCCAATAATAAAACAGTACACATATAGACAAGGTAGAACAATTTGATTTCATTACTTTAGACTCAAGGGGGTTTGTTACAGTGAAAAAAATCTTCAGTGAGATGATGTTATATTTCCATTATTTCATATTTTCACAAACACCAAGAGTGAAATTTTGTTCACTGTTCTGTTTTTCAAAATGAATTTTTAAATCTAGATTTCTGTTGCAATCGAAACAGGAAAGAATACAGTAAAACTATCAAACAGAACAACAAGCCATTATCACCACAAATAGATCATTTTAGTTGCCATGGGTAACCAGTGTCAGTAAGGTATTCAGGCACTGCAGCCACCAGCACTGATACCCTGCTCTGAAAGTGCTGACTGTGCGTCACACCGCAAACTTCAATAATTATTATGTGTAGGAGGGTGGTGGCACCAACAGGATATATACTTGTAATGAGTCATTCTTTAAATAGCCTAATTTATCATTGTCAAATAAAGGGGGAGGGATTTATCCAATACAAGGCAGTTTGAAAAGCCTGAATTATTAATAAACTGAAATAACAGCACGGCAGGAAAAACTGGACAAATACACACACACAGTCCCACACGCATAATACAAAAGCTTAATGATAATAAAACTGAAGGAAAGTACTTCTGCAAAAGTACAAAGCATTAAACAAGTAACATACAGAAGCATTGTCACAAGTTTTCAGCCATAATCCATGCACTCATTAATGTGTAAATGTAAATAGGCAGCAGATAAGGTGTCAGTACCTGCAACCCAAGGACACCCAGGCTTTCACAGACCACTGACACCAGATGTGCTCTGCACTGTACTTTCAAATAGGCAGTGTGCTTTTTCTTTCATAGGAAAAGGCACAAGATCACCAAGACTAAGGAGAGTCATGGTGTGAAGAGAAAGCACCCTGAGCAAACTTTGATATTCTGGTGGAAAATGTTGACAACTCAATATATAATACTCCTTATTCTGGGGCAGAATTGAATAACAAATGTTGTTATCCCCACACACACAAACACACAAGGTAGCAAAAAGGTGGATGTGCACTGTGGGACATGCTCAGTCATTCACTGAGGGAATTGAACGGTTCTTGTTGGTTTGATTTTGAAGCAGAATTGTAGCAGGTATCGTAGAGTTTCAGGTAGAAAGGCTCCTTCTAAGCTGAGGACCCCAAGACATCAAAAAAGGAAAAGGAGCAGGTGACCAACAGCTCCTCTGCCATCTCCTGCTGAGGTGCAGGGGAGGAGAATCAGAGGCACAAAGAGAAGGGAACAGATGAGACCTGGTTCCCAGCTGAAGCTGTAAAAGACCAAAGGCCTTGGGGTGCAGTGTGCTTCACACGAATGTCTGTGATTAGGTATCTATATCTAAAAAACCCCCAAACAAACCAAAAAATACCTAGTTCACCATATTGAGGCAGATCAACACAGGAGTACAGGAAAACACAAACAATTTTCAACAGACATCCATTCCAGTGGTGAAGAGTCTACAGATCACCAGGGCCTCTCAAAAGGACGAAGAACAAATTACTAAAAATGTTGTTTTTTCCCCTGTACACTTCCTTTGTCTTCCCTGCTGAACTTACCTCCTTAGTCTCTCTGTAGGGCCATGTAAAACAAGGGATTTCTATCCCCTTGCCAGTCCCCTTTATGGCTCAAGTCTTTCTTTCCAGGTTGCTCATCAGGCTTTCCTAGAAGTTCAACTCCCTCTCCCAACAGCCTTTCTTTGTGTGTTTCCTAAGCTTTTGTTTGCTGCTGTTCTTTCAGACATCTCTATGCTGCATTTGCATCCATTTGTGAAAGTCCAGTGCTGGATGTGGTGTTTAAGCAGCTGCATCACTGGCATCACTGGCTGCACCAAATAGATCAGCTCTCGTATCTGACATTCAACATTCTTAACGTATTCAGAAGATTCACCTTTTTTTACCATGACATTGTGTTGATTTCTGTTTGGTTTGTGAGCTATTACAAGTATCTATATTGCTCTTCTGCTAGCAGTACAAAGCTGTAAGTACATATTCTTTGTACTTTATTTCAAATTGTTATATGCTGAGGCACTTTCCCTTTTTATTGTCTTCTGAAAGCTTCTATCCTTTTACCTGATGCTTTTTTTTTTTTTTGAGTGTCAAATTTTATATATGAATTCTTTTTTTCCAAAATCTAGTTGACAGCATTGATTAAGACTTGTGTAAAACAGATTATCCAGTGATCTCCCCTGCATACACACACACCAACCCAAGCTGGCATATGGTAAATTGTAAATGCACCTGATGGAGATTAAGTGTAAAACATAATTCTTTATCTTGTATATGGAGATGATGCATAAGACAAAATGAAAAGTCTTTTTAAATTGAAATATATCCAACCTGTGCCTTCTATCATGCCAGTTATGCCAGTTAACATACTAAATTTGAAATAAAAATTCTACTAGTATGGTCCATGTCTGCTGCTTTAGTCACCTTGCTGCCTTCTAGGTCAACCTTCCCATAGCTTCCAACCCTTTTTGTAAAAAACTCTCAGAGGTTTTAAGTTACACCAGCCTATAATTCCTGAGGTTTACCACGATCACATTTTTAAGGACAGGTTGCTTGCTTTTCTCCAGTCTTCTGGAATTTTCCCTACCTTAACCTCTCCTTGAAAAGGTCACTGTCTCAGAGATTGCTCCAAGGCCATCCTGAAGTGCTCTCCAGTGACACATTAGGGCATGCTGAGTTTAACACAACCATCTTATCAAAAATATCTGAATTTTGGTCATCTCTAGCCCATAGTATCAATACTGAGGAAGCAGTGTACTGTGGCAACACAATCATTTGTTCTCATTGGCCTCAGTTTTATTTATGTTCAAAATAATCATATATGGAATGTTTTCTAGTCAAGAATTTTGCCACAAACTATGGAGTAGAAAGCAAGGATTTAATCTTTTCTTTTTGAACTTTTGACTGGCCTCCTTTCTTCTGAAATAGCAATGAGTGTATTATTTATCTAACTAAGACTTAACCTGATTTTTTATTCCTGTTATTATTATTTTCAAATGATGCTCATAAGGAGTGGATTGCCGTAGCTTTCTCTGCATCACTCAGTTTTATAGTTTTCCACGTAGAACTGGATAGTTACTTTCTTTTTGTTCTTCTCTTATTTTTGGTACAATTTTAGTATAAAGGCAATTTTGTGCCTTCTTCTTTTCTTCTTTCTGTTTTGTTTTGTGGTGGTTTTTTGTAATTTCACTTATTATCCCCACTTTACACTTCACTTGCCCTTCATTTTATTTGTTTCTACTTTTTAAGTGATGCTTTATAAAACATTCAGATAACCAATGAGTAGCTAATGTAGCTTTAGAAGTCTGCTTTTATGATAACTCTCTCTTATTTGTTTATTTTGTGACAGTTCACCATTGCACAGCAATAGCCTGATCTCAAATGCTTTACTAATTTTCACTTTACCTTATTAAGAAGCCCTACCTGCAAGTCCTGTGGTTTTGGGTTCTTCTATTATTATATCATTTGTTTTCTATCTTCCAACACTCAATTTTCCTAAGCATATTTATTTTATTTCTCCATGATAATTGTTAGCAAAAATGTTTCTCCTCATTTCACATTCCTGACCAATCATCTCATCATGAGCCTGTATCTAGGCTTTTGTAGTTATATGGAGGAGAATTCAGCAGATTCCATGTGGGCACCACAGAGAGGTGAACCTTAGAGGTGACAGGATAGTTTTAGAGTTAGGACCCAGTCATTTCATATAGTCCCATTCTCCAGGCATGCTTTTCACTGAATAGAATTCTTGAACTGATATTATAGACACCCACATAATAAACTTCCTTTCTCAGTGGAGACCACAGAGTATAAAAATACCTCAAAAGTTTTCAGGTTTAAACACAGCAATTACTTTAATGAGGCTACTGAATGACTGTTTTCTGTTGCATTATTTACCTTTGATATCTACAGATGCTTTTGAAATGCAAACTATTCAGAGACAGGCATTGAAGTTCAAAACATTTTATTTTCAATATAATTTGAGAACCATGCACAGTAAGCACCCATAAGAAAGAAAAATGTAGCTTATTTTTAGCTGGAGATATCAAATGGGAATGCAGCCCAGCATACACTGGGGCAGTTGCAAGTCCTGCTTGCCCTACTGGCCAGTACCTCCATTATTTTTTCTACATAAGGAAGAGATTCCTCCCCATTTTGCAGGGTGTAACTTGGACCCTGATAAGATATTACAACTTTGAAAGAGATTTTCTCTCTTTTTTCCTAAGTGAATGAAGGATGATTTATCTACTTCTATATTTCCTTCCCTATTAACCAGTGTTGACACAGGTTTCCATTTCTTCCAGCTACGATCTTTAATATGCTTAAAAAAAGGAGAGTTTTGATTCGGTGATCCATGGTGGACATTTAGCTTGATAACTCTCCTTTTCAAAGCATTTATCTTTACTTAAAGATTTTCAGAAAATCCTCTTCTTGTATCCTCTTGAGCTTCATAATGACTATATATAATCTTAATTCGATGACATGACATTTCATCCCATTTCTTCTATCTGTATTTGTTAAGCAAGCCATGCTTTCCTGTAACAGTTCTAATGTTCTGTATCACCATGTCCTGGTGTCATGTATATCATAGCTTTACAGATGCTCTAAAGCTTGTAGTTCTTTCTGCTAGCTTTCATGCTCCTGACATTTCTGCATAAACATATTAGCTTTTTCCAATCATACTTCCTCTCAATTATCCCTGCTGTAGTCTCCCACTCCTACTCCTCCCTTTCCCACTCCAAGTCTGTATGTAGAAATCTACCTTTTGATTCCCCATGCATACTTATCCCCAGTCCTCTCCAAATCATATTTAAAGCTTTCTTCCATTTGATTCAATTGCCATCTAAACATGGTTTGAGCTCCATCTCATCTTTCATAAGATTGATACCTATTTAAAGTTCTTAAACAGTGAGTTGATTTGGGTCAATTACTCAGGAATTGTCCTATGTTAAACTTATACTTGTTTTCTTACTTTCTTTATGCTCATATTTTACTCCCTTTATGCCTATATTCAGTTCAAATAATTTTCAGTGTTTTCTTAGTTGTCTTTATAATTAAAGAAGACTGTTTGGAAACTTGTTATTGAATCTTTGTGAGGAAGTAGGTTTAAAGGCCAAAGAAGAAAATGATTTTAATATGAAATGGCAGCTGCCATTTAACATAGAACAGAACAAATGCACAATATCAAGGAAGAAAGAAATATATGTTAGAGTCACAGCTGACAAGTGAAACAAAAAATAGTTTTTTTAATGTATTTAACAAATGAAAGAATTGCAAGGCTCTGGACTGGTAAATTATGGCAGCTAGCTATTGAGGCAAAATGGTAAATAGCTTCATAAACTCTTGGGAAAAAATTTGTTTTAATTGTGTGCAGTCATATTCAAATCAATAACTGAAAAATCCATTGGGATGCAGAGAACTGAAGTAAATAAGAATTTCAGAGCAACTCAGATAACTGATTATTCTTTAAGGCTGACAGGAGATAAGACTTTCACATTTACATACATTTTTGTTTCTTCTATTATGAAATTTGCTCATATTAAATCAGTTTGGTTTACTATAATGATGAAAAAGCACTTAATATTTAAAACAGGTACAAGAAAAGACTGTTAATATTGGTGCTTGTGCTTTGTCTAAGTCATCTTTACTATTTCCATGGGTAATGATCATCAGAATTTCATTACACCCCACTCTTTATACCTCAGTCACTGAAATTCCTTGAAAAAAAGTACAGGCCAGGCGATTATGGACCTAAAGTAGAATAACATTTACCACCACAGTAAACATGGAGAAGAGCAATGGGGACACTGGAAAAATCTTCTTGTGCTTTGACAGATGTACCAGCTAGATAGAGATTTGCTTAACGTACCCTGAGTCATTTTTTCAAGAATAAATGTGTATGCACCTCACGAGAAGCACCAGGAGGAAGAATTTTAGGAGCATGGTGACAATCTCAAGCATGCACCCACCAGAAAGCTCCAACTAAGCACCCTTGGGTTTGTGATGTCTACATGTCTGGTATATGTTTGATGTGTTTTATAAATAAGATACCTGAGGGAGAGATGGCTAAAATTGTCTTTCATGGCTAATGAACTTGTAGAGCATATTCACAAAATATGCTAGTCAAATTTCTTTTTAAGGAATCTATTAATGGTAGATTATTTTGCATGAGCCACTCGATTTATCCAATAGAAAGTTTTACAAAACTTAAAGCATTATTTATGAAATATTTTCCTGAGACTTATTTTTCAGTATTTTATACATTTCCTTTAGGCATGATTGTGAATTAAATTTAGCATGAAAGATACGCTTGGCAATTAGAATTGTGTGCCCTTATTTCATAGGTAAGTTGCTTGTCCTATCTACACTTCTGATACCTATCTCCCAGATAGGGATAAGGAAATATGTCCTGTCCTGTAGGACTATTTCCAGGCTTAATTAAATGTTTATAAAGTAATGTATAATTAGCAGGTATCATTAAAGCCAGTCAGAAGATGGGGAAACAAAACACAGTCCACTGGGCTTTTAAAAGCAAAAAAGAACAAGGACCTGCCTTGATAAAAAGCCTCAATAAATATTAGGAGAAAGGCAATTGTTTGTAAATGGACAAATATTGTCAGACATTCTATCTAATTTCAGTCACCACTATAATTTAATTCACAAATATTTGATTTAGGTACTCTTATGTATACAACACACAGGAAGTAAAAATAGTGGGAAATATCAGGGACAAGTAAAGTGCTTTTACCCTGTTCTGCCAAGTTTCACCAATCACAAAGCACGAAAAATGTGCTTTTGCCCTAACAGAGTAATTTACAGGGGACATGGTGGAGCATTAGGACCTCATTGAATAAAATAAAACTGAGAGCTATTTAAATGTGAATACTTTGCCTACCAAGAGAAAAACAGAAGAGAGAGTTAGGTTGTTTGCCCCAGCTGCCTTCAGACTGGCTTGCCAGACCTTCATGGTAACATTACATGCAGAACATGCTGCCCAGACCTCCTTGATTACTTTAATATCGGGGGGCAGGCTAATGAAAATCTCATGATAATGACTGACAAGTAGATGGAAAAGACTGTGAATGCTAAAAGATGTTCTAGTACACTTAAATTATGGGGGGGGTGGGGGGGTGGGAAATGATGTGGGAAGGTTGATGCGTCTATTTACCTTTCCTATGTTTATTTTTGTTGTGTCTGCTGTTACAGAAACTGAACATGTGACTTAGCAAAGCCATGCCCCACATTTCTGGCTGTAGTTTGTCAGAGATGAGCTATTTGCTCAAGTTTCTATCAACCATATCAGTGTACTGCCAATTAAAAAATCCACAGAAATTATGCCTGTAAATTCCAGGCAAAACATTTGCCATTTAGTTGGAACTGAAACAATGGCATGATAATAAAAGGACTTTTAATTTTAAAGAGAGTAGTGCTTGAAGTCTCCCTAGACTGTCAAGGGATGAATGCAGTATCATGAATGCCAACCCTTTTCTTTTGCTGATTTCATTACTTGTCTTCACTTGGGGATTATCAAGCCCTAAATTCACAAAATCCCCAAAGCCCCTTCAAAATATTTTCTGTCTGATTGAAGCAAAGCAACCTTCTACAGGACTGGTGCAAGGTGTTTAGGGCAACTGCATGTTGCTGTAACCATGCCTACATGCTCATATCTTTTAAATATCTGCTTGGTAATGCTTCCTTATTTTTATTGAGTAAATACTTTTTAATCTATTTCTGTGGTGTTCCTAGCTAGGAATTTTGGCGTTTTTTTGTTTGTTGGTTTGGGTTTTTTTTAAAATTTAAAATAGGAGTGACAAATCACAAATAGAAATAAGTATCCAAGAGATAGAACATTCCATTAGTCTCAAGAGATTAATTATAGAATCTTTATCCTAGTTGTCTATTAATGAAAATATGCTAATTTACATATCAATACCTTGTGTTTTTAGACATATTTTCGTAATGCTTTTTTTTTCTGCATCTATTTTGCCTTTTTGTCTGCTCTATTTTGTCTTTTTCATATTTAGCTACTTTTAGAATTTTAGTAAAATAAACATAGGCATCATATTTCCCTTTTGTGAGTGTGAGTCCCTCATCTGCCTAGGTATTAGCTTATACTGAAATCATTAAGTTTTATCATTATTCATTGTACAGATTGTTTGGAAAAGGGTCTTTTAACCTCTCTTCTTTGTACAGTTCAAAATCGACTGCAAGTACAGACAGCTTTCCACAAAAATCAAATGTATGCACATTTTTTAATTATCATTTAAAATGGCATAGATCTCTCACTTTACATCTAGATAGATCTTTTTTGACATGTAAATTTAGCAGTGTACATTTATTTTTTAAATTATTCACATCACCACGGTGGCAATGTGAAACTCTGGCTCTCAAGTGGTAATTAGTCCCTGGTCTTTCACAGCTTCTTGCACTGCTAGTTTTCTGAAGCATTCATTTTGTCTCTGGGTTCCCTGTTGTGACTATTTATCTGTAGGGGGGGTTTCACCATGGCCTTCATTATTATGGCATCTCAGCACCTGCATCCCACACTGGTTTTCAAACCATAGGTCAAACATTGTAACTCATCCTTTAAAAGAGCACGAGGGAGTAATGTTTTCATATGAAAGGAGGAGCAAAATATACATTCCTCTTGGATTATTTTTATTTTCTATTATGGAAACTAACCAGCAAGGAGAGAAGACAAAACACATGGAATTTGATCTCTGAATTAATGAGTACCACCTGTCTCTTGTGCTGTAATTACAGCACCTTTCAAGAACTCTAGATTCTATCTGTGGCTCATGTTCTCTCCCTTAATTTTGTCAATGTGTAACACTTTTTCTCAGAGATAGATACACTTTTTGGACCACAGATGCATTATTATAATTCAAGAAAACATAGAAATAACAAGAGATTCAAAAAGGTCACAGGATTATACTTCAAGTCACCGTTGTTCGTTTAATCTTGCTAATTAACAATTGTATAAAAAAATGACTGGGAGAAAATTACTTGTGCAAGCCAAGTCCTTAAGTGCTGCTTTTGGGGAACTGAGCTGTAGCCAGTGATCCCACTGTTGTTCCCTGGTTGAGGGGAGCTGAGTGCTGCCCTGCATTTGCCTGCTGGCAGCTCATGCTCTCTGTGAAGCATCACAGCTTTTCTCGTGCACCCCTGCACCTCTTCCCAGGCACACGTGTCCCCTTGGCAGCACTGGCTGGTCTCTGAGTAGCACGAATGAACACAGCTGTGCAAAAATGGTCTGGGGACTGTTATCTGCTAAAGACTGGACTGATCAGCCCTCTTGCATTCAGTAAAGATCATGTAACTTTTACAGGTGATGAGAACCAAAACACCACAGCAAATTTGGGTAAATGCTTAACCAGGTGGATCTGGCAGTTTCTGTGACGGGCAAGAAACGAGCCTGAGAAGTGTAAATACAAGGTAGAGAAGCACACTGAAGCATACTGAGGACTCTTGGAGCAATTAGCAAAGAAAGTTTACTCTCTTGGCTGCCTGTATCCAGAGGTGGGGAGCTTTGCACATCAAAAGTGTCAGGCCTCATGATCTGTTTTTCTTTCTAAGGAAGAGAAGACTACTGACCCCAGCTTCTCATTAACCAAGTGCTTCAAGAAAGGGTAGCAGTGTTTTAGGGGCTGTTTAGAAAGGAGCAAGCTGGCATGCTGTTGCCTCACTTGAATCTCTACATTATATCCATTGTGAAACTAAAACTAACACATAAATCCCTTTAGAATATGTTTGTTTGCTTTTTCCATGAAGAAACAGTGGAGGCTCAGGAACAACGAGTTCCTTTATAGAGCTTTGACAAACAAAATTATTGAATTTAAATGGGGAGAAAACCCCAGCGTCTGAAAAAGAACACTGTATTATTCCTTCTTATTCATGTAGGATCATTCATGCTTTTTCCAATTTGTCTAATAAATGCATAAAAATAAATAAGTCCTTTAGTGTTCTGGTTAGCTACAGATTTGTTCAAATGTTGCTTTCAACTCGTGAGCAATTTCAAGGCTGTAATGGAAAAGCTGAATCAGCTGTGAAATGTAACTTTTGACTTAATTATATTAATTGACATACCTATGTATAATTTTTTTGAGTATTTGGTATAATTGCTTCAAATGACATTTAATTTGTCACTTGAAGTACAATAATTAGAAACAGTTCATGAAAGAAAGTAATTTCAACTTCAAATGAAGTATTTCAAAGGTATAATTATTTTGAATGTTATAATACTGAATAGCTACACTCACAGGGCTGGGGAGTCGACACTGTCAGTGTTAACGTCTAAGGACCAGTGGGTCTCCTTTGCTGCACAGGCCAAATACTCACTTACATGTAAGATTTTGGGGAATAATACTATGTGAAAAGGAGAAACCATATGTTAGTTTCTCCACCCTGTAGGCTCTCTGCAGAAATGCTTGTCATCCAGATCTCATTGGAAAACAATGGAAAATGTTCCATCAAACTCAATGGGAGCTGAATTGATCCACAAGTTTATTTTTGGCTCTACTGGAGATATTCAAGAGGCGAGTAGCTGGCTGGAGCAGCTGCTTGATTTGAACAGTCCCCACTGAAATACTCCAGTGTAGAGCTGGGGTGGCTCCCAGGGCTCTGCACAGTGCCGGCCTCTGCTCCTTGGGGAAAGCCTCCACCCCCGCCTCACCTCACAAAGGGACAGGAATGCAAGACAGAGGGAAGAAATTAGCAGCAGCCTTAATAATGTCAACTGGCAAGAACAGTGACATAGCTAGGAAGGTATTGCTCAACATTGCACAATATCTCTCACATAAAAATAAATAAATCAAAACCACAGAAAATTAAAGCAAGAAAAAGGAAGGTGAATTTCCTTTCCTGCTCCAGCCAAAAGATCCAGCCAAAAGATTCCAAAGCTGGGGGCTCCACTCATTTGCAAGAAAAGCAACTGTAGCCCATGAAATGCCAGTGGGCAACCAGTTCTCCAGGCACAGGCCTGAAACTGTCTTCTTAAAACACTTGGTCAGACCTCTGAATGGAGCCTGTCCCTTGGAAATCTGAGTGAGGAGTGGCTTTCTCAGCTTATCAGCCTCAAGCACCAGCAAGATCAGGTGCTGAATTGTAATGGGGCAGTGCCATGGGTCGTCTGCCTGAGCTCTGCAAGCTCCTGAAGGACCTAACCCATACTAGCCCAGTGAGGGTCAGGGACACAGCTGGAGTGAGGTATTTCAGCACTAGGAACAGGCAAATAATTCAAAGTTTATTGAATTACTGAACACAGCATTTTTGTGAAGTTTATGCTTTGGCTGGAGGGACAAGAGAGAGAACTCTTAAAAAATATAAATCTGGTATAGCTGTGTTTTAAAGTTATCAACCTGAATGTTGGCCCAAAAGCTTTAAAGAAACTCCTAGCATTGAAACCATACATAGAGACCTGAAAACCCTAAATACACCCAGGATGAATTTTAAAACTGTATGCCCACCTTCTGAGAGTGAGTCTTCTTTGGATGACAAATCAAGTCCGAAGCTGTGCTGCAGGCAGGAGAATTAGTTTTCAGGAGCCAGAAAACACAGGTCAGGTCTCAGGCTTCTCCCATCGGTCTTATTTAAAGTTGGCCCTTTTCTCTGTCACTAAGTAATCACCTTCTTCAGTTCTGTACAATATGAGTTACTGGCACAGGGAAGGAGGAGTGAAAGGGTTCTCTGGAAGTCCTCTGAACAATGCTGCACTCTAAAGGAGTGTGCTTGTTCCCTCACCTCTTGACAGTTCTGGCAGAGGCCACTTATGTCCCATCAGGTGCCTAACAGATCCAGACTGACATGTAAATACAGTTCTGTTCCTATACACAACTAAATGTTTTGTTTCCTTAAATGAATTTGTCATAAGAATCAAGGCTAATGCTTTATGCCATGTGCAGTCTGCTACATATCTTTTGCGTAGTAAATATTTGACAATAATATTTTCATTTTGGCATCCACACCAAACTTTCCCTATTAATCTTGGTTTCAGAGGAGCAGAATCCTGCTGTGTGAGGAAAGGAGAAGAGGAACAGCAAATTTGGGGAGTTTTTTCTTCTGAATAGCTTAGTAATGTCAGAAAAGCCTAGTAATTGAGCCTTCATCAGAATTGCTTATATAAAAGCCAGCATTGGTCTGGAGAAGCAAAGTGCAGTTCAGTTATAGCTAAAGGCCAAAGTAGCCAGGCAAGCTCAGATTTACATCACTGCGTTCCAACAGCACAGCTGCATCAAATTGCTCTCTTCAGAACAGGAAGGACTGGGAGCTTGATTACAAGTTCTAGAGGGACAGGGAAACACAATCTCATCTGTACATTGTGTATGAGATCTCTTTTTCCCCTTAGAGAAATTATTAGTGGAAGAAACTACTCCACACTGGAGAGGTCCTGGTCCTCTGCAGGTCTGGCTGTTTGTTTGTCAATATGATTGTGCAAAACAAACCATGTTTCCAGAAAATGGTGAGCTACAGGCAAACCAGTTTTATTTTTGTCCATGAAGGTTGAAGAGTGTCACTCAACTTTCAGACAACAAACGGGAATAACCTACACACGGTGCTTCAGGATCTTGTCCCTCCAGCCTCTGACCTGCCTGAGCTGATTCCTATATTTGAATATTGATGACATAACTTTAATTGGTCCCTGTAGAGGTGGATGTCATAGCCAGTAGGACAACAGGTTCAGGGCCTTTGTGTTTTACTTTTCTAATAAACTAAGCCTCTACCTTTACCTCACATAGATGATTTTCCATTTTAAGAGGGTATCACAAAGGACTTTCAAAACGACCGAGCTAAATATTATTTAGCTGTGTTAGCTTAAAAACAAAATATTACACTGGCATAATCAAACTCTATTTGGGCAGTTGAATCTGACTTAATTTTTATTAGCCATTGTTAGTTTGGATTGTTATTATATTTTTGCTATATTTTTGAGTAGTTGCTTAAGTTTCATTGTTTGTGCAGCATCTGAACATGAATAGGAAAAGGTTAAAAATGAACTTCAGAAAATTAAACAACCCAAAAAAACATAGGGACATGTTAAAATGGATAGTCTCAGAAATGCTTTTTCCTTTGTATACCTATCAGGTATCTGACAATTTTAAATGTTTGTTTGATTTCCTTCTTTTCTTTTTCTTTTTCTTTTTCTTTT
>VXAC01005966.1:427506-608403 GCA_013399225.1 Rhipidura dahli
CCTTCCCGCACCTTCCCGCACCTTCCCGCACCTTCCCACACCTTCCCAAGCCAGTCACTCCTGCAAAGCCAGCCAGAGAAGGATATAACATCAGTTAACAGGGAAGCCCATGGAGCTCCAGCTAGGTCATGACTAAACACAAAAGCTGAGACTAAGACATCTCTGTTTTGTGATTGGAGTGGGGACACAAGCAAAGTGCCATGCCAGAGCCCCATGACTAGTGGCTCTTTTCACTCAGTATTGATCTTAAAGGCTGTGATATTTGCTCTCATTCAGAAAATAAATATATTTAAATTAGCTGACTTTCAACAATTCACACTGCAAGTATTTTGCTAGCATTCAACACTCTTTCTCACTCTCCTTCTATTTTTTAAACCCCATGCCTTTACTATGTCCTGATAGTATTTCTCCTATAAAGATGCAGAATTTGCCAAGGCAAAAGGGTTTATTGCTGTGAGTTGGCTATGCTCAGCAGAGGTCTGCACAGTACACCACTGTACTTCATGGACTATAAGCCTTTTAGAGTGGAAATTTACTGCGGTATCTCACCTTGAGAAGAGAACCAAAACAAACTTACTGGAACAGTAATTTAAAGACTGAACTTTAAAAAGAGGGGAGAGAAATAAACCTCCTACTACTCCTCTTAAATGATCAGGATCATGTGAAAATCAATAGGCTGACCCCTTTCTTCCCTATTTTTCTTAACACTGGAAAAAGTCCAGCTGCAACTCTGTGCAGCTGATTTTAGCCAGAAAGGAAGCCAGTAGGAAGAGCGAGCACGTGTGTGATGGGATGAGGTCCGTGGGCAGACCCCGTCCTGGAGGGCAGCGAGCTGCATCCAGCAGCTCTGAAGGGCTCAGCCACGGCCAGGGCAAGATTCCTGAGGCCACCAGCTCCGTCCTGCCCTCCCCAGGTCCCTGTCTGCTGGCACGCTCCTTGCTTACCTGAAGCATGGGCAGGCGTAGCTGGAGCTCCCTCGCTGGCTCTGTGGAGCAACTCTGAGCAAGGGAAACACGATCTGCGAGGAGGAATTTCCTGCCTGCTGCACAGACTTGCTTTATACACGGATTTATAATGCAATGTTGAATAAAAGCTCCTAAAGCCTCCATTTTCTGATCTCTTCTTTAAAAATTATACACATAAGAAGAAGTCCAAGTTATCCAAGCGATCTTACTGCAAAATTTGGAGCTTGTCTCTATTACAATAAGTACCAGTAGTCTATCCAAAAAAACACAGAGCTGCTATCTTTACAGTCTGGAGGGCTTGTCAAAGAACCGATCACTGCTGAGCCTGCAAAAAGCAAAAAGATAAAGCAGAAGTGCTCTCCTGATGAGAGATACTGAAATGGGGGTAAGAAGCAGAGGTTTAGGGTTTAGGTAAGGAAACTGCTGAGTCCAGGGGCAGCCTGGCCAACCGAGAAGACCTAAAATAAGCTTTCCAGTTGGGAAGGGGATTTTGCTGCTGTATGTCCCTGTGTGGAAAAAGAGGTTTCCCTGAGCTTGGATGATCTTGAACAGGGTTATTCATTCATGGCTGAGTGTGTATGACTGGATCTGTACATTTGCCAGCAACTGTTTTTAAACCAAATTTCTTAATAAATAATTCACTGGCATTGAAACTCTACTCAAGAATGTAGCAATAGTGATGCAAGTTAGGAGTCATGTGCCCCTTTCGGTGTAGTATTTCTGGACAAAATTCTGGGGAGACTCCTCAATGGGGTTAGCCAGTGTAAAGAGTATTTTCTGAGCTATCTAAGAACAAATTCACCAAATCCAAAGGCAAATTTGAAGTTAAGCTTCTGTATCCCAGAATTGAAATATTTGGCAGAATTGAAATATTTGACAACATGGGAATTACTCTGTTGAGTCAAAAATGTGCAGAAGTGGGTTTTGGTCCAGTCTAAACCAGGACATTTAAAAAAATGTTAAAAATTACAAGTTTGGGACAGATAGGGAGCTGTTTTTCTATTCAGTTCAGCTGTATGTAGATATCACTGATGTGCTGCCAGCACATCCTATGGGGGCTGCATGTGAAAAGCCTCGTTCTACCAGTCTTACTAAATAAACAGCAGCAAATTTTGAGATTTCATATTTTAGAAATACTGCAAGGGCTGTTTCCTTATTCTTCCTTTCTCCCTAGAAGTCAATAAAGTCTAAAGTGGTAGATGTGGGCAGAACAGTGTGGCTCAGTCCAGAGAGCACCTTGTTGGTATGCTCCAGGATCTATGCAAGGCTGGCAGAAACACTTCTTGAATCCCTCTGTAGGTTTTATAGTACCCAAACACATTTTTTTTCATTGCAAGATTGATATAAACTCTTGAATAAACAAACATTTGTGCAAGAAAGAACTGGAAAGCTGCTATTTAAGAGGAAAATGAATGGCCTATAAGGGGTTCTATTGAAATGTATGTTACTGTGGCTCTGGGTATTACTTTTTTAAAAGGAAAGATAAAATTTTACACTTATTTTTAGCTGCTCCCATGAATTAATGTCCAAGTGTAAGACCACGATGTTAACAGTCACAAAGCAGAGGAGCTGTTCACACCTTTGGGAAGCTGACATGCACTATAGTACCTTCCTGAGAACAAAGATGTGGGTTTGTATTTGTCAAATAATTTTATTCAGAAACTTAAATAAGTGAATCTTTTAAAAGAAAACCACTGAGCAAAATAGCAAACTAATTCTCCTCACAGGGCAATGGGAAAATGTCTACTTTAATAAGAAGCAAACATAAACCACTTATTATGTTCTTTCATGTGTTTATAATGTTTCTGAATGCAAAAAATTACTTAAAAACTGTTTCCTGAAGTAAAAGAAAATGTGACATCAGAAGTATCATTCTCATTTCTGCTAAAAAGCAGCAGCTACTGGCATGCTGTTGGCACTTCTTAAATTTATGTTCAGTTCTGTTGATAGCACTGAGGAAAAGGAAGTATTTTCAAATAGTAAGGGAGAAAAAGTTAGTGCTACTGTAGGTTATGAGTTGCACAAACAGTGGTTAGTGGAAGTAGTCTGTGTGCTGCCTTGGCTTGTTATTGCCACTGGGAGGCTGTGGTATAACTGTGTGTTGGGAGAAGGATTACTCCAAACCATAATGGATCCCTGGTGGAAAGTTGGGCATTAAGTTAAGAATGAGAATTGCGCTCCAAATATGTAACAGAGAGAGCGTAGATCATAAACAGCATATAACCAGTGCAAACATTAGAAAGAAAGAATATTAAAAAAGAAAAGGAAAAAAAATTATTCTGTTTGTATAAAGTTGAGCTCAATAACAGTAATAAGCAGGAGTTCTTTATTAGAGCATTTTATACATTGTTTATACAGAAGATTTACTTGTTTGTTCTCTGGTCAGTTCTTCTGGCTATTTGGTTTGCTCAGTTTGATTCTTTAGGACAGGACTTATGGGATTCATTGCTCCAGAATCTGGATTCCCTGGAGGTGAAGAAAGGGAGACACTGAATCCCCTGTTAGAGCTGGGAGGATTATTAATACCATTCACTCACTATTGGTACTGCTTCTGCCTGCACAACCAAGGGATCCTCCAAGTCATGCCTTTGGATAAGACAGTAAAAACAGGAGAAATAACAGGGTTGTTTTGAGCACTGAGTCTGGGAGCTGGGACTCAGCTCTGGAACACTGGGCTGTCGTGTTCCCCAGGGATCTGCTGTGGAGCAGAGTGATGTCATGCAACCATCAGCCTCCACTGCTGCAGGACTGCCCACTTCCAAACCATTAGGAACTGCTTTTTCCTCAGCTTATTTCCTTAGTAAATTAAATTGCAGTTGTGGTTTACAGATGGATGACAGCACTTTTATTTGCCTGCTTGCATTCATGACTACATGTTGGTTCAGCTACAGGGCTGTGGCTGGGCAGCAAGCAAGAAACTGCCTTCCTTCTGTGTCCCGGGTGCTCATTCTGGGGAAGGTGAAACCTCTGCAGTAGGGACTGGGTTAACCAAAGGCATCCAAACCTGGTCAGCAGGGAGAAGCCTGCAGCAATGGGGAATGTCCCTGTCCTTTGACCTGCCTGCAGTGCAACAGGAAATGCCTGAGAAGAACAGGAAGTAATGTCTTCACTGCAGGGATGACAGAGAGAACCCATTCCTATGGGCCAGGAAGAGACTGGGTAATTTATTGCAACTTTGGAAACTAACAGAAATTGATGGATGGAGCAAAGACTGGAGAGAAGGAGCTTTTATCCAGTAAGATAGAGAGGACACTTAATTTTGAGTCTTGCAATTTCTTTTGCTGAATATCCCATGTCTCAAGGGATGTTTGTGGTCTTAAAACGTATCTGTAGTAACTGGATGTCCTCTTGGGTGCTTTCTTGAGAACAAGCCTTCTGGCAAGTCCAACAAGAGGACACAGCCCAGCATCACTAGCACAGGAACAACTTCCAGCAGGTCAGAGCAAGGCATCACCTGTTAGCCAGATGTAGGATCTATAATAAGGAGTGTGCTGCCTTTTTTTTGGCATCAACAAGACTTCTGTGAATTCTCTTTAAATATAGATGTAGACCATTTCTAAGTAGATTAACACACAAACACAAAGTCAGGTGTCTTCAAGACCCTGCTGTTCATCTGGAGAAAGCTCATGGAGAAAAGATCTGAGGGAAGGCAACAGTTAAATATGTGAGCTGATATTTATCTTACTTAATAAAACTGAGCCTAGAAAAAAATGGGAACTACTAGAAACAGGAAAATCTGGTGAGGAAGGAAATCACCTGCCCCTTGGGAAAAATAGCTGTTGGTTTATGCATTGTGTTTTATTTTGGACTTTGTTGATTCCACTGTTACGTAGTGTTTGGATGAAGACTTTGAAAGGATTAAAGCAGTGATGTTTAACCTTTCCAGGGAGATTCAGAGAAGCTAGCAATCTGGAGAGACCATTCCTGCAGTAGCAGGGACAGTGTTGCCCTTCAAAATCCGAATTTATGCCCAGAAAGAACTGAAAACTGTGGCTTGGAGAGATCAATAGAAAATAAGGTCACAGGGAATAAAGTTCTCAAAAGTTTTCTGTTGTTACTTGCTCGAACCTCTCACTTGCCTGTGGCCTACTCCATCAGCATTTTCTCAGGATGCTGAAGCTATGAGCAGCATACTGTAAGACAGTTCTGCTGTGATTAGATGTAAGGAAATACAGGGCTGTCAGTTGTCAAGGCACTGCTGGTATTTTAATTTGAAGTGTCACTCAGACTCCTTGAGTGGCTTTGCATTGATATTGAATAAAATTGGAGAGGAATGAGTTTAGCTAACAGAGAGGATGTGCCCAGTGGGCTGGAAGAGGAAAGGTTTCAGAAGCAGGCATTGGGTTTAGAGGACCCAGCCTGACCTTGCTACCCTGAGCAGATTTACCTATCTGCGATGTCCCTCCACCCTCACCTCCCTAAAACTGTTCTAGTTGCACCACTGCAACTGCCTGTGCAAGGACTGGCACAGTTTGATTCCCAATGAATCACATAAAAACTGATTTAATGAAGTGTCCCTTGATCTTATGTGTATTACTGAGGAAGGGTTATTCCACTTGCCTGGGGCTTTCTGAAAAGGCTCAATTGCTTTTCCACCTGAATTCTTTTCTAGCTTATTCTCCTAGCATTGGTTTCTAATGAACCTTTGACATTTATCCTCATATCTTTCCACTCTTGAATTCCTAACTTCCTCTCTTTCCTGAGGTGAAATTTTATCATTTTCTTTATGAGATAAAAGAGAAAAGAAAAAAAAAAGATAAATGCTCCAAGAGCTAGCAGCTTCTTCTAATTCTTTCTGTTATGACAATATGACAGATTCTTACACTTCCCTGGCTCCCAGTGGAAATACCAGGCTCTGAGGAGACAGGAAGAGGGGTATAAAGACAGAAGGAATTTACTCTTAGCAGTGATTTTTCTAATGAGAGTTTTTAGTGGTGACATGAACAAACTGTTCTCCTGAAGAATTTCCTGGGGGCTTCAGTGTCACTACATGCAGCATCAGCTAGGTGACAAGCTCTCACCGCCGCTCCACTTGCTGCAGAAACAGCATCCTCAGCAGGAGTGGGTTTGCACTCTCATTTTTGGCAGAAAGATAGTGAATACTGAGTGAAGTGAGCAGCACAAACAGCTTTCTTATAGGTGTTTGTTTACATATTTTACTTGTTATTATCAGTGCAGGGGTCATTAAAAAAGAAAGAAAAAAGAACAGTCTCATATTAAGGGATTTAACATTTTTGCAGAGCTTAATTAAACTTCTAAATCCCTACTCTAGACAGTTAAGCTTTGCAATAGGTAAGATGAAGTGTAGAGAAGTCAAGGGATTAATCCAAGGTCAGTGACAGAGTCAGAAGCAGCCCCCAGGGGGTTCACTCCACTCCTCTGCTGGTGGTAAATCATTGACAGTGATTCCAGTCTGGCCAGCACATTTCCCCCAGTCTGAGACCAGGGAGAGCAGGGAACTGACTTTGATTCTCAGCCATCTTTTTCTGGTCAGCAGAAAGCCTTTAGTTGCTGATGATAATTGCTTCATGTGTTTAATTATCATAACCCTTTTTTATCACAATGACTAGGATAATGCTGATTTGGTTGAGGAAGCAGAAGGAGAAGCAAGAAAAGTCAATACATAAAAAGAATAGCTGGCTGTGGAAATGTGCCAACAGACTGTCAATCTACCTGCCTGAAACCTCTTCGTAGGAGCTGCATCAGGAAAAAAATTAATAAAAAGATGCCAGGTTCAGATACTTGGAAAATCTGTTTGTAAAAACCAAGGGCCCTGTGAATTTGTCATACATACTCTTACAACAGTCTGTGGTCTGTCAATTTGTGAAATCAGCTAAACAGTCTGCATCCTTACTGTGCCGGTTTGGCCAAATTTGGAGAATATCCTCTGAGAGAAGGCAGGTTACAACCACCCCTCCCCACTCCAGGTTCGGGAAAAAAAGAAATTTTCTTCAGAAGAAAGTGAAAGAGATATAAACTATTTATTTAACAAATCACAGAAAAGGATAATGATGCTAAATAATAAATTCTCTCGCTGTGAAGAGAAACCTGGAAAGATTTCAGAGTCCTTCTGTAGGTGCAGGTCCCTTCCTCCTCCTCAGAGCTGGGTCGGTGTGGGCCCCCCTCCAGGGCTTCAGAAGAAAATTCTCCTGGTCTGTTCTGATGTTGTGGAACAGTCCAGAAGAGAAGAAATGGGGAATAAAAAAAGTCCCAGGAAAAAAACCAAGTTCAGCTCTCCAGAGAAAAAGAGCCAAGAGCTGGCTGATAAGCAAGGGATGCTTCCTCCACTCCTGCTGCCACAGCCACAGGGAAGAAGCCAGAGGAGTCTGTCCATGTCCTTGAACAATTGTTTTGAAAAGTTCGCTCAGTTTTTTTCCTCTTACCCCTCTCAGGTTCAGTTTAAAAGCACAGAAAAGCACTAGAATTGTTTTCTAGGGCAGATGAGAGGGAATACACATATCATAATGTTACCCCAGGACACACGGGTACAGACCTCGCACAGCCCCACCACAGGAGGAGCCCCTCAAGCAGTGTCCCGGCTTGCCTCGGGGACTGGCCCACAGGCATGCGCTGGAGCCCTGCAGGAGAAGGTATTGTGGCTAGTCCTAGGCATTTGAATTTTGGGAGCTATCTATAAATTTGAATTGTGGTATGTTTTTTTTTGAAAGAACTTCAGTTCTATTTTGGTTTCTACCCCAATCTTGGAAGTATCAGACCTTCAAAGTCTGAGAAACCCATTTTCCATCTTGCTTGCTTGTGATGCTTATTATAAACCATACATTAACAAGTGATTAAAATTGCACTACAGCAAGTATGTAAGTGTAAATCTGAATGATGCATGATTGCTGTGAGCCAGCAGACATGTAGAAATAATTGGCCTTTAAAGTTCATTAGTCAGTTTTATTACAAATAGTGCATTTGCATGATGTTTGTAAATTTATGCACCAGCGGCCAAAAGTGATGACAGCATTCCACTGACTAGGCAAAGCAATTACAAAAAGCACATCCATTATTTGAAATGTCTTTGCAAAACACTTGTTTTAATAATTGGTCATAGTGTTTCAGTTCTTGGAGTGAGAGCTGCTAAACTCTTTATTTACAGCAAGGGGCATAGCCAGACAAAGTGTCCTGACATGCTGAACTATTGCTTCCAAATTGTTTTTATTGTTGATTCACCCCCACTCTCAGTACTTCTGAACTCCTAGAAGTACAGAGCTTCTGGAAGGGATGCTGTTAGATTTACCTTTCCCTTTGGTGGCTGAAAAGCCTCTCTGTGACTGTCACAGAGGATTTAGCTATATACTGCTGTTCTCTATACATGCATCCAATGAGAACTGAAAGATAACAGGGGAGATTGTAGAGGTTATAGTGTCATTAGTACTGATCTGCTCCTCTCTGGGCTTGATGAGTAGTAGAGGAGGTAAGGAGGAAAATAGTTTGAGGAGTAAGATGGATTAGTTACTGAGAGAAGCTAAACCCCATCTCCAATGTATTTTCTTGGCTATTACTGCTATTTTTAATCTAGTACATTTAATTTTCAAATTATAGAAAGTGACCAGAAATTTCTAGGTCTCTTAAAGAAGAGATTAAAGTCTATGTGTGATTACACTGAAGTTCTGCCTGTCTGAGCTGCTTCCAGATAAGGAGAGCTTCAGCATCTTTTCCATTTCCAGGTTATCTGTGATTCCCAGCTAAGGAGCCACATACTTTGGGATACCAGAACTGATACAGCTTGAATGTATTTCCTAATCACTTGCTCATCTCAGCTCCAGTGTGAGACAATTAACACACCATATGCTGTGCTCTCTATTAGCCAGTGTGTTTGACAGTGCTCCCGAATGCTGTGCCTGGCATAGCTCTCTACGTGCTCGTGCACAGCTGCATTAATAAAATCTGAGGAGGCAGGTGTGTGTATGTGCACATATAGATGTACACAGGCATTCGTGGCAGCTCAGTTATAGAAACAGTAAACACTCACAGCAGGAACAAACCGATGACGGGTGAACCATAAATGGTTCCGTTGAGAGAAACTTATAAAGACTTGAAGGGTTCTTTGAAAGTGGATTATATGCTCCTAAGATTTCCATTATTTCACTGTAAGGGAAAAAAAAATCTTACATTAGATTGAAGATCTAGTAGCATTCTGCACTGCGAATAGAATATCTCACATTATTAAATCAAATACAGCCCTTCGAGTTAAATTGCTTCATTGCTTATATTCATTAAAATTTGAACTTTAACATAGAAAACTTCCAACAGCTGGAAATCTGAGCTTCAAGAGCGAAGTACTAAATTTGTGATAATAGCAAAAATATGGCAGCAACTGCTCTGTGCTACATTTTGTTCCCTTCTTGCTATGCACTCCATGGCTTAATTGTCAGGTAGACTGTAACAGGTAACAGCCATGCAAGGCATAAATGGCACCTGGCTGCACTGCAAAGCACTCATCCACCCAAATGGGTAAAGTGCTCTTGGCCACACGGCACCCAAAAATCTACTTCTGTTACTTGAAGTGATCACCTTTAAAGTAGTTTCTTGTCCATTGGTGTCTTGACTAATGAAGATGTTAGAAAAAAATTCTTTACTCAGAGAGTGGAACAGTTTCTGCAGAGAAATTCTGGATACCCCGTTCCTGGAAATGTTAAAGACCAGGTTCAGTGGGATTTTGAGGAAAATGTCCCTGCCAATGGCAGGGGGATCGGAACTAAAGGATCTTTAAGGTCCTTTCCAACCTTAACCATTCTGGTTCTGTGACTCCAAGGCACTGCATGCTGCAGTGGCTCTCCCAGCATCATGGGCACTTGTATGTCCATGTCACCGTCTGACCTGTGTTTTATGTTTCCACATGCCCTATAAAGCACTAATAGAATTTTTCACTGTCTGAGCAAACATGTTAGGAGTGTCTGATATCAGAGTTGCTTTTAGTTTGTCAAATTAGCCAAAGCTAAGTTTACTTGAGGTTAAGGATTATATATTTTAAACAAAATAAACAGAAACTCCCTTCAGGATATCCTCATGGGTAATCACTTTTCAGTACAAGGGCAAACTTTTCAGTCTAAGTCTCATCCTGAGCTTGTCAAGCCAAATTTGATCTTCTCAAGTCTTCTTCTAAGTCCAGCTACTGCACAGTCACAAATGTTACAAGTGACAAATGGGGTCTCAGTGTCCCATGCATAGAAGTGATGGAAACGTCCTGGGCTGAGCGATCCAGGACTGACAGATCACAGTGTGGACAGCAGCACTGTGCTGCCTGCAGTGCCTTTTGGATAAGCAGGCTTGATAAATTGATGCGTAAACCTGATGGCCATTCATTTCATAACTAGGTGGGGTACAGAAAATGAATGCTGTCTCTTTTGCAAAAGGAAATGCTTTACTTGGGCATGAGCCACGACTGTTGTGGCTAAAGGATGACATTACATATTACTGTACATTTTGTGTTTTCACCACAAGGGAACAGATGAGTATCTGAACAAACACAAACACAGCTGAAAAATGCAGGCTCTCATTTCAGATGCTTCAAGTGTATTCACTGGATAATCACCACAAGCAAGGAAAATCTTCTGCCTTTTTTACCTTACAGGGTTTTCCAGAAACATGACCTTGTTTTAATTGCATGGAGGCTCTTATCATAGGAAAAGATTGATATAGATACAGTGAATCATTTTAAGCTGATGTTGAAGTCATCATCTTTTAAGTTACTAACAAAATTCCTCTTGAAAAATTGCTATGGCTGTTTGTCTTTTTGTCTTGCTTTTGTAGTAGGCTGCTCTTCTCACTTAATTCTCTCATGTAATAGCTGTTTTCTAATCTTGGCTTTTCAGTAGGGGGAAAAGACTGTTCTCCAGGTGAAGGATTTTGTCTTGTGAAAGCACAATGAGCATCATAAACTCATTAGTTGCATAGATAAATTTTTATCAGGCTTGAATTGAATTGATTTTCTGCTGTGTAGGTGATGGTTTGGGCTTTTTTTTTTTTTCTGTTATGGTAAGCATTCTCTGAAAAGTATCTTCAAGTAGATATAAGACAAAAAGAGAGATTAAAGGGACATGCTTGATTACCCAAAGGTTAGACTGAATTTAGGACGATTTGTGAAGGCTGAATTTTATCATGGAAAACTTTTATATACACTGATCTATTTAAGAAGGTTTTTCATGGAACAGGTGTCACAGTTTAGGAACGGCACTCCCCAGTTTAGTGATCCCCCCTTCCCAGCTCTCCAAACCCACGACATCACCCACTTGCTCCCCCTGCTTTCTCCTTCCCCTTCCCACCCCAGGTCTGGACTTGAGAATTGGAGACACAGAAAGGTGTTAGTTATGGATTGAGATAGGAACAATTTACTGGAAACAGCAACAAGGCAAGAAAATGAACAGTAACAGCAGTAATATTGATAACAAATGTGAACAAAATAAAAGAGGGTGATCTACATGTAAAATGGTCACTGAGCCTGACCAGACATGGCAGAACGTGACCACAGCTGGTGGCACCTTCTCTGATGGCTCCACCCACCACTCCTATATCCGAATGGAAACCGTGCCCCTTCTCCGAAGTTACAAGGAGCCCTCTTCCCCTTCCTCTGGATGTGGCATAAGATGACATCAAATAACAAAATGTCTTCACCACACTCCCTCCTGCTGATCTGGGCCAAAACTGGAACAGGTCATACACTGTGACAGTAACAACTTACCAGGTTTTGGTAGGATGTCTGGAAGGCAAAGCCAATACTTTTTAGTAGAAATATGAATAATGGAGTAGCACATTAAATCATATTTTCTGTGAAATTTCTGTTTAGACCACTAGTTGTAGCCTTCCTGATAGATTTGGATACTGCATTTGCTGTTCAGGAGAAAAGCTTTTACTCTTCATGCAGTCTTCAGCACACTTTATTTCCTGCTGTGTAATAATGACACCCTAAAATACCTCATTAATCTGGACAGATACTTATCATTCTCAGAGAACTATCTCTTTAGCAACCACAACTACCAAAGAAAAGACCTTCATTTACTGCTATCATCCCAGTTTAAAGGAGCTTTTAATGTCTTCACAGTTGTTCTATGAAGACTGTCGGGAATTTTCAAAGCTGTAAGCTGCTTTGCCTTTACTTGTCAAATTGGAAATAAACACACAAATCTTTTTTAGTGAGTTTGTCGTGGTTTTTTTCAAACAAAACCTTGGTATGTGCTGCATTCCCAACCACCTTAATCACAACTGTTGGGCAGGCAGTCACTGTGTGCTCTTTCCTGCAGCCTTTTTGGAGCATCACACTGTGTGTCAGATCACCACGTCCTGACCAAGGCTGTAAGGTCAATTGATGGGACTGCCAGACATAAAATAAAACAGCCACCCTGCAACTTGGCTTTTGGAGAGAAAACCAAAGCAAAGGCAATTTGGTTTTCTTTTCCTTAAAGACTTTAATTTGAGATGTGAGTCTGGGGAGAGGAGGTGGGGTGGAAGGAGGAAATGGGGGATGTAGGTCCAAACCCAGATCCTGGACCTTACAGGCATCTTGCAGCAGGGAGAGGTTCTCTCTTCTTGGCAGGTCCACCCTTGACCTCACACCAACCAAAGTCCAATGATATTTCAAGCTTACACCACACCACTTCATCTTAATATTATGCAGATCCCTTTCTTTTTTTCTTTTGTTGTAGATGAACTTTGTTTATAGTGGTTGCACACACACAAACTCCCCATTATTGTTCCAGATTTTATTCTTTTTAAATTCCTGCACTGCTGTCCAGAAAACCCTATAGGAACAGCAGGCAAACCTCTGGCCCTTGCTCCAGACTGGCAGCCTGGTTATGAAGGGGTGAAGGAAAGGGTTTTTACAAACTTCAGTAAACAGTTACTTTAGTTAATTGTCTGAGTCTTGATTATTCACCCCACTGTGACTTACACTGTGTTTTGGGAGGGTTGTATTCTATCCAGACTGAAGGCAGGAGGTTATGTTTCTGCTGAACTCAACAAAAGGTGGATTGTGCACTTGTAGTACAGTTGCTTTGAATAGAATCTGGACCCATATGTTGAAACTGTTCTGGTCTCTAATTAAAGACTAGTATCTCTGCACTGCACACTGAGCTATTTTGAGGCAGTGAGAATGCCACAGCAGGGAGTGTACTTGGAGAGTTGGTACTGAAGGCCTTGTTACACCCTGCATTAAAGATATGTGAGTAACTATGAAAGCTTCAACTTCACCTGAAACTGTTCCTTTCTGCTCCTATATTCCCTTTTTTTTTACTTTTCCTAAGGACAAAAAGCCCCCCACAAAACCAATCAAAAACCACCAACAAAACACTACCAAAAAAACCCCCCAAAAAAACCCCAAAAAACCAAAACAAAATAAACCCACAAAAAATCACCCACAAAAAAACCCCACAAAAAAACCATACCAAAAAAAACCCCAAACATTTTCAGTAATTAAATCTTGTGTTGGGTTTGAAGCCTCTTTAACTTCTCATTGAAATAAAGCAAATAAAATGTAGAAACAAGGCTTTCAAGGATATTTAGATGATGCCTGAAGAAGAGGAGCTAATTGTGCTTATACCTCTGTCTAAAGCAGAAGGTGTCATTGGTTTGTATTTTCTCTCTTCCAGAAAAAATGTTACCTTTCCTGATTTCCCTATCACTGCAGTCACTTGCACAGTTTTTCATGTGGATCATTTGTAAATAGGACCAGTGTTAGAACAAGTAAAGATCTGCCGGTCTGACTTCCCTACTCTAACAGGCTACTTCAAGCTTTTAAGACTCTAACAGGCCAAGTAGAAAAAGCCTTTCATAGTACCATCCTCCAGGACATTTTTAGTTTGAATCATGTGGACATTGAGCTTGGTTAGCCCTAGCCAGTGAAAGGGAGTCCAGTCAAATCCAGCATCAAATGCAGAGACTGCAGAGTACTTCATCTCATGTACCTCTAAACATGACAAAGTTTTCAGGTCTCTATATCAGATGGCTAATGCTACTTGAGCTAAATTTAAAGGGATCAAATTATTTGTTCCAACAGTGATGATCATGAAAAAAGACTGCATTTAATTTTAAATTTGTATTCATCATGATGAAACGAGGAGTTTCTGGTTTTAATCAAGCCTTTTGCTGAATAGATTCAAGAACATTTCATCATTTAGCTTTATAGGAACAAAATATCCTTTTTACAATATGTCTAGTCTTCTTTCAGCCTTCATTTTGAAAAGCTTAGCCAAAAACTTTATATAAGGCTTTGTACTTGAAATACTTTGGCTGATCAGGTTAGGATGAAATGGAGCAAGATGCCATTTTGAAGGCAGCCCCTCTATCAGCCGTGCTTGCTCTGTAGGTTCACAGAGTACTGGTGATGTGTGCCAGATCACCCATGAAGAAATTTAAGTGGAGGATCTGCTCCAGTTGCAGATGAAATATATTCTACCTTCTTAGGGGACATCAGGTTCAGACTAATCCTTCAGACACCTTCAAATCACATGAAAGTTAAGGATAATTTAGGAAATCTTGAATTTAGTCCTAAATAGATTATCACAGAGATAGTGACCTTAATAAGAGCTGCTTTGATCCACTGACCCACTTCTGTTGTACAGAATTCCTCACCACTGTAGCCATTGCCTTTGTGGTTCTCCTGTAAATCTTCTCCAGCTTTCAGCATAATTTTTAGTCTGCATTCTTTCAGAAAGCAAGGCCAGCTGAATTGCAGACAAGTGATACGTAGGCTTACTTCATAGCTGAAACCAGGCCTGGTCACACCTGTGCTAAAGTGTCAATGGTTGTTTCATTGTTGTTTTGATTTGCATTTTCTGTTTCTTCATTTGTTTGTTTTTTTAACTTGAACAGTGCAAAAGTTTCCACAATCTCATGCAGATAAGAAGCAAGGACACTAGAAATGTGTTTTGCATTCCTGTACTTGTCCTTCTAATCCCAGTTCTTTCTCCTTCTTACATTATTCAGGACATTACACAGTCCTATTAATTATACTTGTCACTGTATTGTACTAAGAGCTTGTGATGAATTTTTATTCACTGCCTCACCAGGCTTCCCTTTGTTTATCTCATTCTGCAAGTAGAGCCTGCAAAGAGGGTATTTTATTAAAAGGGATGGAACTCACCCCACAGTGCAGGTACCTACATTTTCACTTTGCTCCCACTCCTGTCCTACACCTGATTTTGCACTGTCAATACACTTTTCCTGAAGAAATAATTTTTACCAACCACTAGATGCTTGATAACAAGGTCAAATACTATGTGAGAGAGGACTAAGGTCTATACAGTTGACATTAAAGACACACAGTCAAGGAGTGCCTACTCACCACAGTCTTTAGGTTTCTTGGTTTAGAAAAGTGCATTTCTTATGAAAGAACTAGCAATGATTGTTTATTTTTATGTTTTTTGCTGTATACCAAAGTTTATTAATTACTCTTAGGAGGCTATGAGAAGTCTGCTCCTGCTTGGAAACATCACACAATGATGAGAAACCTGTCATCTTAAGACAGCCTGAGTTACCTCACTACATATGGATTAAAACCTATGTAAAGGAGAAACTGCATTTAAAATTAAAATACACAGCTAACATTTTTCTTCTTCTAGTTAAAAGCTTAATCATCCTTTTTTGTCAGGGTGTCTTAACACACTGATATTAATATTGTCCTTGTGAAAGAGAAATCTGGATCCTACAATAATAAAATGCTCCATCTCTCATCTTCATCATTGCATCTCTAGGTACTCTAATTTGCCAGGAATAATATTGCTGGTTTGGGATTTTTTAAGTTTTTAGGTTTTGTTTTTCTTTTTTGGGTTTTTTTTTTTTTTTTACTTTTTAATTCTGTGGATTACTTACTAGTGTTCTGCTCTTCTGTGTTTTTCAGGACTACCCTGTGTGTCTTAACCTGCCAATAGCAAGAAATGACGAAGATTCTGTGTAAATTTGTGTAAGTTTATCTTGTTCTCTGCATTTTAACCAGAATTGTCCTGGTTTGGATATTGTGTTTCTGGGACAGTTGCAAGATGGATTTAGATAGAAAAAATAAAGCTGATTTTCTAATCTTTTGCTTTATCCTTCTTCTTTTGCCATTTGAATTAAAAAAATTGAACCTGGAAATAGTAAATCTCCTGGAATATTTAGATTAGGTTGTGTTTGGGTTTATTTTTTCATAGAACTCTTCTGGTTTTCCATGGTCTTACAGTAATCAATGGAAGTGATACTGAATCATCTCTGCCTAAGTCTATCCCATTTCTTCCCTAGTAAGGGAGGAAAATTTAATTACAGGCAGTCATTCATAAATCTGTGCCTTCTTAGCTGTATAATTTCCCCCAACAGAAAATTGTATCTTTCATGACCATATATTCTTTTATATAGTTCTGGTTTTGCTAGGCTTGAAGATATTACTTGTGTATACAGAAGGTCCTGTGGTCCCACTTCAGCGGGCTGCTTGTTCTGGGTGTGCGGCGTTATCAGAGAAATGGATGGCATTTCATGGAATAAGGCAGCGTGCTGATGCATACTTAAATGTGCTGCTGAATTAGGGCCTCTGGAGACAAGGTCATGCTTAAAAGATTTTCCATTGCAACCTAAATAGTTGATAAACACAACGGTGAGGGAGGAATGTGACTCAGTGAACAGCCATCTGGGCAGATAACTTGAGTGCTTAGGAAGAGGAGGAATGGAACTAATAAGCTAATTTGCTAAAAGCTCTTCTTATGTCTCTTCTGTTTGTGAATCATTTGTGGGGATCTGAGCTTTGAAAAGATGATTCAGAGAAGATGGCAGGCTTGATGTACACCTGGATGAACTCCCTGGAAACATGTCAAGTCCCAGCCCATGGATTCTCTTAGTGGTAGGTCTATGCATGAAGAGCAGGGCTAAGCAGTAGCCTGACATCTATTGTGATGAGATTTGTGAAAAGAACACAGCTTTCTTACAAGGGAGGAAAAGGAGGCTCAAGATCTAAAAATAAAAAATATAGAACCGTAGGAATCAAATGTTGAACAGCTTAAAACAAAAGTCAACAATGGGCAGCACATCCTTTAGAGCACCTCACCTTGAAGGCATCCCAGGACCTTTGGGTACTGCCCAACAGGGTTCAACACAGCTGGGATTCTTCCTAGAAAGCTTCCTCCTCCTGGTACTGTGCCAACGTTTTGGCTGCAGCCAAGAGCAGGTCGGCCATGATTCTCCACCTCCTGGGAGCAGGCGCTGAGTTAGAGAACAACCTGACTGGAGTCAGAGTACACGTTCCCAATTTTGTACCTTCCACAACTCTGTGAGAGCATCGTCTGACCTGCCAAGGGTGCAGGGTGCAGTGCACGGGCTTTCAAAGCTGCTTTCAAAGACTCTCCATGAAATAAACAACATTCTCCTGGGTGCTGTTGAGGAGAGCACAACTTGCAATTTATAGGACACAGAGAGCTATTTTCACTACTTCAATATATCTTGAGTAGAAGAGTAAAGACTTTGCTTTGGGCTGCAGAAGCACGAGTTTTCACCTCATTCATGTGCTAAAAAGGCAGTTCAGCCACAGGTCGAGTACCTGCATACAAGGAGACAAAGTGAAGGCATTGGACATGAGCTCCACATAATACTTTTCTGTTTATGTTGAGCACAGACACTGCTGTGCTAGCCTCAAAAAAGAGGGGCCCAAGTCTAAATTTACTGAAGGCATCAAAAACATAGGGGAAGTAGTAAGTTAGCAGCAACAGTAAAGATCTCTCTATATTATTGTAAAAAAACCCCTTAAAATATAATCATATAAAAAAAGTATAGCCTTTTTCTTTTCTTCTACCTAGTCATATCTGCCCCAAAGTTTGAATATTCAAAAAAGAAGCTAAAAATGGCAGAATTTTTGCAAGCATTAGCAATCCAGAACAACTTTGCTTTTAGGGATGATCAATGCTTCCTTGAAGGCACAGTACTAAGACCTGGGATGTTTGGTTTGATTTTTGTTTTGTTTTGTTTGTTTTTTGCTTTGTTTTGTTTTGTTTTGTTCAACTATGCTGGTAAAATAATGATTCAGATAGAGTTGTCTATTTGTATAATTTTGTATGTGTGTAAAATGCATAGACCTTTACTGGAAAATATTGCAAATGAGATTCTAGATGTTAAGTAGGAGAGGCCAAGCTGAAATGTGAAATCCAGCTTGCCTTTACTAGCTTTTGTTGGAAGTATCTGGGACCTCCCAGGGTGAAATAGTTAGTTAAATATTAGCCACTCAGTTACTAGGGACAGTTAAAAATATCCTGACTGTAATAACTGATGAAGAAAGAGCACATTTCAACTGTTCACATATTGCATAACATATGTTAAAGACAGTATTTCATTTTCACAGGTAACTGGAATCACCACTTTTTAATTAAGAGCTTATCTGTTAAACTACTTACTTTGAATATTTTTTCTGTTTCAGGGTACTTTGCTGCTCACCTGGCAAATTCATTATACATAATTCTCCTCATTTCTATACCAGTTCAATTTGAAACTACTACTATAAGTTCTTGCAAAAAGCTAGACTGCTCCCCTTACAGAAGTATAGATTCTTCTCCTGTCTTGTCAAGTGCTCTTAAAGTCTTGGAAGTTTATGATGCTTAATTTGTAAAGGTTAGTTCAACCTGTGCAGACAATTAAATAAATTTATGGTCATAATCTGCTTCTCCTCCTCTTCAAGTACAGGAGATTGCAGTAGATATGTTTAAAAAAGCAAAATAAATGAGAGTGCTTAATTTTACTGGTATTTCTATTCTTCCACTGTAGAACATTCCTCAACATTATTCTTTCTTTGAGCAAGAAATCACCTTTCACCCCAACGCAAAGAAGGACACTAGAGATCTCTGAAAACTCGTCATGATTTTATAGGTAAGGACCTTAAATTTAGTCTTATGCAAATTCTTGTGATAAAAAGGTCACCAGGTGGCAAATGACTGGTCTGGGGACATATTAGTTCGAGGAGAAGAAAAGTTGGGTTCCTGAAAACTTACACTGCCTTGTAATGACTCCAGCTATTTTTAGCTTCCTCAACTAGTTTTATTTCAGGGAAAACATCTACAATGAGAGCTTATATATCATGTAAGGTACCGTGAGGATTTGAATGAGCTAGTCCTAACAAACACTTCTATGGGACTTCATGTGCTGTTTAACCTGAGTTGCAGCATTTCTTATCACAAGCAGCTGGATTTTAAAGAAGAAAAGGGTAAATCTCTTATATAAGACCCTTGGGAAAGGACCCATCCTTTCTGGTTCAAATGTGTGTCATTTTGCACTCTGCATGAATAGCACTAGAGTTTTTTTACTATTTGAATTACTGAAAAAAAGGAAGGGGGAGTAGTTCAGAAGACAGCAAAAAAAAAAAGAAGTAAATTACTTTCTGTGTGTTAAACCCAATTTTATACTTGAAGTCTACTTCTTCCTTTGTAATACTACAAAGGCTCTATTGAAATCATTGTAGGAGCCTCCGTTTCAGGGTTGTTTTCAAGTGGGTTTGGTTTGGTTTTTTTCAGTGCAAATGCTTCCAAGCATACTGCTTCTATCTCTGTGCTGATGCTAGTTCCACACAAATAACTTACTGTCTTTCTGCTTTGCTTTTGATCTGAAGAAAGGGTTGTTTCACACCGAAAGATGCTGACTTCCGTTCTCAGTAATCAGAGTGGAACAGGTGTTCCTTCTTCCCACAGATTGCAGGTGTTCTCCTGTGTAGCTTTCTAAAAGCATTTTGATGTCTCCCTGAGTGATGTGCAGACAGCTAAAGTGAGTAATTTTGCAGTAGACTCTGTATTAACTGGACTGGACTATACCTTGGTTAAGCCTGTGAATGAAATCACTGTTACCAGGATTAATTTTTGGTTTTAATACTGCCAAAACCCCTGATTTAAGACACTTTCTGCAAATGATGTCAGTTGATACTTTCCCAAGAGCTTTATTGTGGCAGTGACTTTCCTTCTCTGCCTCTACAGAAAGAATTAAAGTAGTTTTAAAGGCATTAGTCCAGATTTAGTACTTTCTTTGAAGGTCTAGCAAGTGTAAAGCAGAGCTGAGCATAAAACAGGCATTTGTCTTGGCTTATTAAGAAATGTTATGAGAACAGTCATTCTATTTCTTATTTATCAGCTTTTTACTATTCTGTATGTGTAGAAGAGGTTATATGTTTGCCACATACTGAATAATGTTTTACAGTGTACAGTATGAAACATGCATCCAAACACACACAAAAAAGTTTTACAACAAAGGAAGTTAAATCATTTATCTTGTGTCTCTCCTAGGTAGCAAATTTTTATGAGAAAAGAGGTACATATGTTCTGTTAATAAAGAAGAGGTATTTACTTGGTAACATACGTTAAAGAAAGAATGTGTGACAGTGCAGTGGGGAGTGGAGCTTTGTTTTGACGGATTGCTGTAAATAATTATACAATCAGAAGCAAATCAGAGACCATAAATCAATACTGATAGAACATAAAAATGTTCTTAAGCTATTTTGGAATGGCATGTATTTTTGAAGGATGCTGTAGGAATGGGAAAAATAATTGGGATTATTTAATAAAATTGAATCATTCTCTTGTAGTATTTATAATTTAAAATACCTCATAGAAGGATTAAAGATTTTACAAGGAACAGCAAAATGCAGTGAATGTGACCAAATTAAAAAAAAAAAAAATCTCATCAGGACACAAATGTGTAAGCAAATCTAATATTGATGGGTTTTTACCTCAGAGCACTGCACTTGTAAAGTCTGGTTGCATAACAGACTGTGTTACATGCTCTGGTCACCTGACTTCACTCCTCTTTTCTCCTCTCCCAAGCAATGGAAACTGCAGCAGATCTAGTCTGAACTATTCTTAATTTTAAGCTTTTACTCACTTCCCCCAAAATTCTAACAACTTTGAGTCTCACTGCAGCTGAAGCCTCCTTGAGATCCATGGGCTAGTGTCTTTGTGTCTTATTTTGCTTCTCCACCTAATTGGGTTCACTGATCATGTACAACATGCTGGTCTCTTCAAATGCACGAGGAATTGGTGTCAGCTCCTCTTTAACTACAAAGTGAGAGAAACCAAGGCTGTCATCAGAGAGGCTGCACATACAGAACAGGACACAGGTGGTCTTGCTATCTCAGACTGTGTTATATACAGCAAAATCCAAAGTGGTCTTCAGCTTACCAGGATAGGTGTCTGCTTCAGGATGACTGAAATTTCTGTCTAAACATTATTGATTACATCAGAAGTTTAGAAACTGGTTCATGTGTAGACATTTGAGCCATCAAAATTTGGAACTGAATTACCCTCCCAGAATTCATATGTTCTATAGGGTCCTCTCTAGAGCTGACAGCCAGCCTTTGTCTTCCTATGGCTGTCCTTACAAGGTAACCTTTGAGTCCCCATTGTCACCATCCAATCTCTTTTGCTGCAATGAATATTTTGCTATTCAACCTGAGGTGAAAGAACTCAAAAAGAACCTACTGAAACAAGTGTTCCCCTCACCCAGCTATACCTCTTGAGCAAAAATGCAGTTTTCCATATGGGGGTTCCATAGCTACCTCTTGGCAGAAAAAACCTTAACCTAGTCCCCTCACACAACAGAGAATAAAAAAGGGGATCATCTTTCCTTCAGGAAATGCTCTACTTGGAGTCTAGTTGGCGTTATCTAAACCTGGTTTTGGGCTGGACCTAGCAGGAATAATATGTAGACAACAGGTGATAAACTGCTAAGGACTGGGACAATCTCAGCCACAGAAACAGATGTTAAGGTAGCTTGGAGGCAACAGCAGAAATGTGCTTCTTTTCCTGTATTTTTTCAATGCAAAGGCCTTCATTTGGGCAGACTAGCAGGGAATCAGAAAGATGAAGAGCAGTTAGGGTTTTGTTGCCCTAGTGGGTTTCTATAGTTTAAATTTGGTAACTAGTACAGTGGAGGTCTCTTGATTTTTTCTTTTTTTTTTTTTTCCTCAATTAGTCAGAGGATATAGAATGTTATCAATGGTTGCCAAACCACACAGAGATATAAATTACTATAATACAAGAATCTATTATCAATTTAAATAGTGCTTTTCACGGTGCACTGAGCAGAAGCAGAGTTCATACACATGAAAAATATTCAGAATTTCCTTTTATTGTGAAGTTACATCCATCTTTCCAGTGCTGAGATTCTTCACAGCTTGCTGGCTTAAGGTCAATGAAAATGCCATTCATTCTGCTCTGGGGCACAGGTTGGAATACTCTGGTAAGACACTTGAGTTTTGTGAATAACAATTTGTCATCACTGGTTTTCTTAAATTAAGATAGCATGACTGTAAAACTGATAGTCTGATTTTACTGAACTTAGTGATGACTCTTCAGTAGAAAAAGACATTTTTTGTAATAGATCTTTTCTATACAAATGCCATCTCGAGGCAGAACTACTTAACTGTCAAGGCATGTGCATGGATTCTGCCACTGACATCTTTACCTCCTTTGCCCTCCCCAGTGAGTTGTGTATAGTGTAGGAATCATAGGATTCCCCCACAGTTTGTAAGAAACATGCATTAGTAATAGAAAAATATAGAGAACCCAAGCTGTGGCTCTTGAACAGCCAGTCCTGTCACAGCTGAGACACCAGAGTGGTTTTTGTCTTACTGTACTCCATAGGGTTATTTCAGGTTTCTACTGGTGTAGAGAGAATCTGGGTCACAGCTCAGCCATCTGTCTGTAGGTAACTTTTACTCAGAAATGCTTTCTGTCTCATTTTAGTCTGTACCTAGGATAGGAAAAGCATCCAGAGCTGGGTAGGATATTTCCACAAATTTTTTTTCTTCAAAAAATGCTGATGAGTTGAAACTGAAATTTTTGTGGCCATTTGTTTTGACAAATATTTGTTGGCATTATTTCTTTGCTTTAAGGAGAGGTTTCTTGAGGTTTATTTTCCAACCTGGCTAGTCCACAGTAGCCTAGGGGTTTGAGTGCTTCCCTGAGGCCGGGGTCAGATCCCTGCTTGATGTGATTTGAAGCACAGGCCTAAGGTCAGGTTAATTGAGGAGGCATCATAAACTAGGTCTTTCTGCTCTCCCCCTAGAACAGGGTAGTCTGTGGGTGTTGTTTCATGGTTATTGCAAGTTATGGCTAGAGGTTAAATGTGCTGATTTCTTCTACTAATATAAAGGTCAAACAACAGGTTACAATATATGGAAATATGTTTACAGAGTAAACTTGTAACTCCATTCCAAGCTGCTGGTTCAGGAGCGCTTGTAGTGTTGATCACATTTGATGTTGAGGTTGTCTGTGCTGTTATGGCAATTATTCTCCCCAGCTGGACAGGGCTTCCCAGAGAGGAATTTTGCTTTGGTTCGAGGATCCAGGTTATGCTTCTGCCTTGGCAACACTGTCCTAGCTGGCCAAAAGAATGTCCCTATGAGGGCTTTATGTCTGCTCTGGAAGTTCTTTGGACATGCTTTGAAATTTCTGTTTTCCCTGCTGGCATAGAGATCTTCTGTTCCAATTGATATGACTGACCATTTGACATCTATGACTGCTAGTGGAATTTTCTTAAGTTTGTTCAAGAAGGGTTTTTTTAGTCCAGAAGCAGAGTATTGCTTCCATGTTTCTGTTAACTCATTTTCCTAGATGTAGGTTTAAATAGTCTTAAACCTCCCAAATATAATTTACATACCAAATATCCTAAAGAATTCTTTTGTTTTCTTGGAGCAGTTTACATTTGGGTTCACCCCTACAAGGCTGCATGATTTTTAATTTGAATCTCTTCATATTTTCATAATAAAATGCAACTTGCCACATAAACCTGTTCTCTGAAGAGTATCTCTAACCTGTATCACAAAAGATGTTAAAGACTTTTTCCTTAAGGCCTCCGCATAGCCTGTCAAGGTAAGATACCTGGCTGATTTGACACTTAGAATGCCTCTGTTTTCCCTTTTTTCATAGAAATAATACCAGCACTAACATTCAGTTAACCTCAGTAATGGATGGACATTCCTACAAGATTTCCTTAGAAGTGTCTGCCTGAGGTGAGTTAATGCTCCTTTCCAAGACAGTCTGAAGATCATGATTGCCTGGCAGTTTTGGAAGAATGATACTGACTTTACATTGCCTGTCTTAAAATTACATCTCATTTTATATAGTATAATTTTATCTTCTATTTCATTCTCTTGAGACATTTGGCCAGCTTTTCTTCTAATCCTTGGAAAAGAAGGCTTTTACAATATTTTTCTTCTGATGTTGATTTCTGATGCTTTGGAAGAAAGTGTCAGAATTCCTACAAAGGGCCAATTATATTGAAACTTGCCCAAAGGCGTTAGGCATAATTCCTTGGCATATGTTCCAAAACATGAGGATTATCTATTTTTCTAGCTTGGTAAAATTACCATAGATAAAAGTGTTGGGTCATATGAACATGTAATCTTCTATGTAAGACTTTAGTTTTGAGTAAGGACATAGGAAGATGACTGTGATGGCCTGAAAACAAAGACCAAGATCATGCCGATCCCCAAAGGATTCTGGAGCAGTGAGAATCACAGGCTTTACATTCATTATAAATTAAAATGCACACCAAAATAGAACCTAAAATAAGATTGGTTTCTTTAGAGCTCTGCTGTCACCTGGCAAAAGGATGGCCATGGGTTGACCCCAATCAGTTCCCCTGACCTTGACCAGGCAGGTACGTAAGAACAGCATAAGAACATAGTGATACTTCCCCAAATCACTCTTTCCTGTTTCTGGAGCCTGGGATGCAAACAGTGCAAACTGTCACACAATATACAGTGTCAAGGGATTTCCACAATATGACCATGTGTTTTACAGAAGGAAAATACCTCCATTTGCATGGGGATTTGTGAACCTTCACCTGAGAACATTAGCTGAAATGAAAAAATTTACAGGAATCTCCAGGTTTGTGTGTGTATGTGTGTGTGTGTAGGTATGTATGTATACCTGTTTTGAGGTGACAGTTGTTTTTTCTGAGAGATGCCAGTGGAATTATAATGACAGAATCAATTAGTTTAGTTTAGTTTATTTTATTTTTTTGACAAATCTGTGAAAATAGTGTTAATGAAAACCCCTGGTATACCACACATTTATGGTCAGAAGACAGAGAAATGGTCAGAGCTTCAATTTGGCTACCTGTGACATTTTGCTCTAGATTTGAATTCAGACTACATATATTAATGGCACTTTGGAGGAACTACAGCACATAATGGAAGAAATAATGGAAGAAAAGGCAGTCATATTTGGATCTTTTTTTCTTCTTGCCATTTCCATTTCAAAATGTTCTACTTTCAAGCAGTGAAAGAAAGTGCAATAACTTTCTCTGCAAGTATAAAACCCCTTTAGAAATATCAGATACAGATCAGTCTTGTCTGGTAGGAGATTTTTCTTAATGCAGTTCTTGCTGTTCTTGCTCTTTTTATTTTGAGATTTATGCAGTTTCACAGGTAAGTTTTGGAGTATGTGAATACTGCAGTTATAGCTGAAAATATCCCTACTACCTACCTGAAAGAGTTAAAGCTGCCCAACCAAGACAGTTTTGCCTGGAAAACAGAGCTCTAAGTGGGATAAACACCTGTTAGCTACAAGGGATCTTTTTTTTTTCTCCCAGATAGTGATCTGTGTTGTTGCCATGAATATCCCAGCTAGATGGAAATACCCTGTGCTGGCTGCCGACCCCACTCGGGTGCTGTGCTGAGGTGACTGCATAGATGAGGCTGTGCCTGTGTTCTGTCCTAGATGCTCCTACAGAGGATACAGCACTAGCTACTTCTCCCTGTAGTCTTGACTGGGGTCCAAATCCTGTGACAGAAATATTAAAAACAAGCAAATAAAACCTGTCTAGGTTCTGTAGGCAGCATAGCGTCCTGTTTGGGCTGATCTGAAAAGATTACGGGCAGGATCGCGAACTGGTGCTGCAGACCTGTGAGGCACAGCAGAGGGCAGGGACGGCTCTTTGTGTCACACTGCTGGGAGATTTTTGCTGGATTGTTCTCCCAGCGCTGTGATTCGAGGGCTGGGGTGTTGCATTGTGCCCACGCTGCCGGCAGCTCCGGACACGGCCGGCAGTCCCAGGCTCGGGGCTATCCGGATGAGCGCAGCCGTAACCTCATCCCAGAGGAAGGGGTGTAGTCCGATGTACGTGTCCCGTTGCCTGCGAATGGCTCTGCCACCCCATTGTTTCGAGCGTCTCAGTGGAAGTGGATCAGGAAGCTTATCGAGAGCCATCCCCACCCTTGCACCGGCAGCCCCCGCTTGAAAGGGACGCCGCGCATTTCCCTCCCTCTTCCCTCCTCCCTCCACCCTGATTTAGAACAACCCCAGTTGTTCCTACAGCACTCTGCTTATAGCCTTCGACATTTGGTGTAAAGAAATCTCATTTTAATTCCTCGAGCACTGTCTGTTTCCTTCGCTTGGGGCTCATGACAGGTGCCCCTTTGTTCTTTGATTTGATATTATCTCAAATAGCCTCGGAGCTTCAGCCAGGCTAAAAAACTTGCACTAGCAGCAAACTGCCCAAATTAGCATTTTTCCTAATTCCAGAGAAACTTGCTGAAGCCCTGCCAGGAACCTGTCAAATTAATTTGCAGTGGGAGAAGTGGATATGGGGTGAGGAAAAGGTTCAATTGAATATGACACAGAAAACAGCCTTTATGGACTTTCCTAATCCTGCATTTACAGATAGAATTGTGAATTTGAAAATCAGATGAAATAATTTAAGATAGACCTTTATTTATAACATGGTTGAAAGCCTTGCATTTTTCTGAGATCCCTAAGTGCCATTTTCATTTTGTAAGTTGATAAATCTTGTGCTTTGTTTGTAAAGCACTGAAAATTCCCAATATTTTTTAACATTCTAAGCTCAATAATATAATATTTTTTCAAACAGCTTTATATTTTCTCACTTTCCAAGAACATGGTTCTCCTATATTTATGTCTGTACTCTGAAACTCAGAGTTGGTGAGCCTTTTTCTCTCTGCCTTGTTAAATGTGATTTATTCTCCACACCCTTTACCTAATTTAGGCATCATTTTTAGCCTTGTCTGAAAAACATATGCCCAGCTGTTATCTAGGTAACTACCTGGCTATTGTTCTAGCAAGAGGAAAGTAAATGAAGTCCTTGGTTTTGCTTTCCTGTCCTCTGCCTTTGCAACTTATCTGGAAAACACAGGCACAGTGAAGGGTTATATAAACAGTAGATGAGCCATTGCAGGGTGGGTCATATTTTACAACTGAAGTAGCTCAGGAGTGAAATAGTATGTGCCAGAAGCAAGGAGGAATTGAGGAAAGATCTGTACATCTGAGTCACAGAGTCGCTCCCAGTGCAGTGTTGTTCATGCCACACCTTTGCTGGAAGCATAAAACTTCAACCCAGTCCTTTATGATTTTCACTATTTCAGCAATATCACTGAATGTTCATTACTCATTTTGAGTAATTAACTATGTTATTTAAGTTTGGATTACCAGTAGTTTGTTCTGGTGTTGAAGAAAGCAGAAGCAAATTGTCACATAAACAAGATTAAGCATTTTTGGTGAGGGAAAAATCAAGGATATGGTTTCTGTCAATTAAACTCTTTCCTCTTTTACATTGCCAGACCTCTGCATTCCCCTGTTGCACTGCATGTCTTACTGTGGTGTGTGTGAAGAATAAGCTAGCAAATCATTGTATTATAGGTAGGAAAAAGTTTTAAAATACTGGGCTGGAGAGGAAGTGGGAAAAATTACACTGTGATGCTTTCCAAATTGGGGGATTTTGTTCTGGCTAGGGCTTGCTTCCAGTTGCAGCAGACTATCAGTGAACAGTGGTAAATCCTGCCTGACTGAGCTCAGGTGTCCAGCTCCCAGTCTTCCTCTTGCTTCATTCATGATCTATACTGCAAGCAGAAAGGTTGCAGAAAAAAAGGATGAAGCTATAGATGAGAAGATGTGTATCACAGTGAGAAATTCTCTTACTATGCAAGCCAGTTTTGAAATAGTAAAGAATATATAAGAACATAAGACTCAATTATGGATTGTAGCTGAATATATATTTCTGTTACCTGCTATTCTATTATTTTGTAGTATAAAGGCTGGGCAGTCTCTCCCTCTCTCTTGTCAATGTATGAAGCAACTTTGAAGGTAGTTCTGCTTTGAGCAGGAGGTTGGACTGGATGACCTCGAGTCCACTGGACTCCTTCCATTCTGTTGGAGTTATTTTTTTTACTTTATCAGCCTTAACAGAAACTTTGTCATTTGGCACACTGACACATTAATGTGATCACCCCTCTGTCCTCCCATCCTCATCTCCCAGCAGAAAACCATCTCTCTTTTTCTTAGCCATGCCTCTCTTCTGTCTCTGTGAAGGCTGGAATCCAGGTGATACAGGTATGTGGCAGTCCATGTGATACATGGCAGTCAGAGCCAAGGTGACCAGTATGATCTCCCAGTACCCTGCTCCTGCCACCTGTACTGACTTCACAAGGCAGGGTGCCTTTCCTGGGCAAGATACTCAGTAACATGTCTTTGCAGCACAATAATCTGTGCCTCAGGGCTTTGTTAGACTGAGACATAGCATAGAGGGCAAACAAGTCATGTCCCTCTCTGCCAGTGCATCAGGAAAGGTGAGAAAGGTATAAGAGCAAAGAGGATGATACCTCAGGTGTGCTGGTATCTTTGGTGGACACTGAGAGATTCTCTTTTAAATAAAATAACTGGTCCATATTTTAGAGACAACACTAAGTGATACTAAACCTAAATCTGAGACTCATAGCAGATTAATATTTTTTGGTGTTTTCCCATAGCCCTGATGCATTTTTCTACTTGCTTCCTTAAGTATCACACTTCTGTGAGCTGACACTCCAAATATGGCATCACTGTCTTCTTTGCCTATAAACCATATTATGGGACACAAACTCTATGGTGGCTGTACTCTGTGCTTTATTTGTTAGAGATATACTAGGGTGAGACATTATACTAGATAAATTGAGCCAGAAAAGTTTCTAGAAAATATGAAGGGGAAAAAAGGCACCTTGTTTTCACAAGACTTAACATTACTCCTTAAGAAAGAGCAGCTGAAACCTAGAGGGCAATTCCATGCTTCAGTCTTTCTTGGGTAGAATTCATCTGTTGTGTTAGGAATACAAAAGCTGATCTTCAGTGTTCCTCTAATGGCCCTGCCTGGCGGAGTGAATTCCTTGGGGCTCACTCTGATGCCCGCCAGGGGAAGAGGCAGCCCAGCCTCGGTTCTTCCTCTCACCATTGTCTTTAACCGGCTTCTACTGAGGTTTCTCTTTCCTTGTAGGTGCTTTGGTTCACTTCTGTCTTTCATTCACTTATTTACCTGTCCTATATCCTAAAGCTGATTTCCTGCTTCTCACCCACTATCAATGCAGTTAAGGGGAGCCTTAGCTCCAGTATCCTGTGCCTTATCTTGTATATAAAAATGTAAATGCGGTTTGCATGACACCTCATTTATAAATGTGTATGTCCTTCTTGGTGGTGGGTTGTGGAGTTTTTTTTCTTGTTTTAGATAATAACTTTCATATTTTCTGTAGAGTATAGTACACAAAACTTTTGGAATGTCCATAGAGCTGAGGGCCGCAATAACAGCCATTTTTAAGATTTCTTGCATATACATGCCTGCACTTTTAATGTGTTCTTGGCATTTCTCAAGAACTGCATGTGATGTCTTTACACTCACTGCTAGCCTAGGTGACAAGCTCATCAAGGAAATACATACTCTGCTTGAATGGCCTCTGAAGATCCAATGTTTTCACTTCTCTAAGCAGCTGTTGCCTTCTGGGAGTTCTTTTGTCATGGTGATGTTATGAATTTTAAATCATTCTCTTCTCACCTCCCTCATGGTCCCAGCTTGAAAAAAGATCAGTTAGAAAAGAAGCAATTAACCAGCACTCAATTTTCTGCAATGCCATAATAGTAATAATAATGGTGTTTGGTCTGTATGCCCCTAGGGACACAAGAAATTCCTTATCTTGTGCAGTTACTGGAGTTCTAATTTTCTTGTTTTCACTTCATTTTCTTTTGCATGAAAAGGAAAACCAGAAAAGCCAAGCATGCTTTGGGCATTCACACAGTCTAATAATAATTGTGTGCACTTGTGGTGAAGTTCTCTTTGGAATTCTGTAAAATAAAAAATATTTGGAACATTTGTGTCTCAAAAGCAACATTAAAACTGTTAATAAGAATTATTTTCAGAATTTTTTTAGCTGAATTTAATTAGCATGAGTTACTGGTAAGGTGACTGCACCCTCATCCTGTAGGATGCCAAAGGATCCAAACATGTGATCTGCTTAGAGAGAGATGGTCAGACTAAATATGGATAGGCATATTCAGTGAAACTAACATTAGTTTTAGTTTCTTAAAATCGGTAATATTTTTTGTTAACTTCCTGATACCAAGAAAAAAAGAGTTGATTTGCTTGAGTATCGGTGTCATGTTCAAACTCAAGTACACTTATTGGAATAGTAGTCAGAAAACTATCTTGAGATGGTCTGGCTTTTCCTTTCAAAAGTGCATCAGTGGTGGCAAACTTACTGAACTGGCAAAATTAAACCAAGTGAAAATTTCCACTTCATCAACAAGTTGAATCATGTTGTGCCTTATAAAGCATGAAGTTTAAAAATAAAGAGTGACTTATATTCATAACAACTCCTGGCTGTGATGCCACTTCTGCTTTTATTTTCAGCGTAGTCAGCTTCTGTAGCTTAGAGTTCTTTTGCCTTGTACAGTACAGTTAATTTCTTTCTTAAAACGTGCATAACAGAAACCAGAGTTTTAAACTTCCTCTTTCCTGCTGTGGCTAAACCACTCAAATAAATGGAAATGGGAGTACCATGTGTAAATAAGGAGAATAATATCCTATGATGAATTATTCACGTAACTGGGTCATCACCTGTTGGGTTGATCCAAGGGTGTGGGTTTCTTTTCATGGGCATTAATCTAGATCTTGTAGAACATCCCATTCCATTTCCTGTTCTGTCCAGCTGCTATTAAGAACATGACTATGCCCAGAAAGATTGAGAAAAATGCTGCTTTTTTTGAGAATCACAATAGCATGCAGAGGGAGTCAATTATCCTCGGACAGGCACCATTCAAATTCCCAAAAGCACTAGAAGTGCCAAGAAAACCCCAGAAAGTTCAGCGGCTTTGTTTGGCTTGGAAAAACACTCACTCAGAAATTTGGCTTTTCATTTATCCATGATCCCTACAGCATGCTTCAGCTGGAGCCTGACTGAAGTCACAATATGTTTCCTTGACCAAGTATACCACTGGAGCCGCATTCAGGCACGGGAATTCTAAATGCGTTTCAGGCCTGGGCTTCAGACACAGGGAGCTTTTCTACCGACTTCAGGGTTTTAAACTGAGCTCTATTTGGGCTATGATTGCCTGCCAAGTTAAAGTACACTTCTCATAAGGTTTACAGATCATCCTGTTACTAGGTGGGCAAAACAACCCCAGTAGAATAGTCTCTTGGAATCTGATGAGTCTTCTGGATTGGAAGCAAGAGTGATCAAACAGAAATAAAGGCTTGGAGAGGAGACAGAATATACATTTCAAGGCTGTGAGCAGAGCCAGTTTCAGCTGACTACTGGCAAAATTCCACGTGTCCTTATTTTCTATAGACAGGTTTATCTGCTCCCATATGTTAGGCCCTGCTTCAGTTCCAGATTCATCTGCTTTCATTCTTTTGAATTCATCTGTCCTGTTAGTGCTCTGCCTTGGGAATAAAAAGACATTAAACTGCAACCTGTTATTTCCATGATTTCTCACTCTTAGAATGTGACAAACTCACTACAAAGCTTTTTCTGTGCCTTGCATGTGCATACCAAATGCATGGAAGCCAAAGCAAAGAGGCAGTGCATGTCCTAGAAGGATTTCTTGGCTTCCATGACTGGTTATGACTTTTCAGAATGAAGGATTATTGAACGTTTCCCAAAGCAGCAGCTGTACAAATGGCTCCCACACCAGGAGGAGGAAATATATGCGCTAATCCTTAGGTTGGTGATCTATGCCAAGGCATCCTTGGGACAAACTGAGACCCCAGTGAGAAATACCTGTTAAATTTCAGGACCATTGAAATGCTAAAATCTCCTCAGTGTTTTCAAAGTTCCTCTGTTTTTGTATCAGTTTTGTTTGCAAAGCCCATTTGTTGCCCAGGGGCAAGTGTGCTCCTAACAGTTTACTGACCTCCAGTAAGCATAAATTGACCTCTGAATTCAGTATTACCCTGCCAGACTGATGCACTCTAGACTGGAGTTTTATATACTTTTGTATGTTAAGAGCCTTTATCTTCTCCCCACATTGCAATGTTATGCTATTCCTGAAAATTCACATTTTTGGATAAGTGTTTAATAAAAATTGTGGAGAAATGGGAAAGAAGAGAAATTATAGTTTCTTCATTATCAGCATTATGTCAGCTGACATTTTAGCATCATCAGCTCAGGTTTGGAGCTCTTCTCTGCCAATGCCTTTCCATCCCTGACTCAAGGGAATGCCAGGACCAGTATGCCTTTTCAGCCTTGCCCAAAAGCATTGAGTGCATGATCCTTTATCCAGCTCCATGGGGGAGGCTCTGCAGCAATCTAATCCCCTTCCATTTGTGTTGGAGTAATACAGCACCTGATCACGTGGCCTTTAGGTCTATATCCTGCCAGGCAAACTAGGGTCTATATATAGGTCCTAATCTTATAGCTGGCTCTGTGGAATCTCAGAACTGCTATTAGATGTGCATAGTTGATTTAATATCAGATGGTCTGACATATTTGTACTCTTGAATTATGAATGAAAATTTCTAGAACTTAAATATATCATTAGAAAATTACTAAGAGCAATTTCCTCCCCTTCACATTTGCATAATGAAATTCACCATAGAGTTGTACTCTTCCTAAATATATAGATCCTATAGAAAGGTCAGAAGGTGTCTGAAAGTCATATAAAAGGAGAAGCATGCACATGCAGATTTACGGGAGGGGTAAAGAGCAGCTGCACTTTGCCTTTCAGATTACCACTTGTGATTTTTGAGCATTCATTGAAGCTTTAAAATATCTGTGTAAAAACCCAGGTGGATCTCAAGCAGACACTGTCCTGAAGCACCTGAAATATTTTTATTTAAAGTCATAGAAATTGTCCATGAACATCAGAAAAAAATGAAATGAACTGCAAATACAATATCTTGAGTTTTTATTTCCCTTTGAAACTCAGCTAAGTCAAGACTTTAAAAATAATACCTTAACATTAATTTCTACAATCCACAGAAGTTGTTCTGTCCATTATTGTTTCATTTCTGCCCCAGTTTTGGCATTTTTGTAACTTCAAGGAGGCATCACTGACATACAAGCAGAGCTGATACAAGATTTTAAACCATTAACACTAAGGCCTTGTTTTTGTAACCTAATTCCTCTTTCTAAAGGTAGGTGCCTCACATCTCCTGCTCCCTCTTCCCTGTACACAATTTTTGTATTCCTCAATGATAGGTAAACCTCTGCTGATCTTTTTGCTTTCACCCCTGGGCCCTGTTTCTTTTCCTCCCCTTCATCTGCACACTGAATGAGTGCAAGAGAGTAGCTGGGTGTCTGGGACATCTCTCTAAGTAATTATAAAAAACTGTGTCTGAGGGGTCATGTATGATCAGATGATCTTGCCAGTGGCCTAGGTGAACTGCTGAGGTCCCATGTAGTCCTACATCTCCGTGTTTCAATGAAGCTTAGACCACTAAATAAATACTAAAAGGATCAAGTTGATTTATGTAACCTCTTTTTGAAAGACATAACATTTTCTAAAGGTGATCAAATATGGCAGCTGTAAAATATGAAGTGTCACTTTTGACTGCTAAGTTTGTTAACATGGAAAAGTTGTAATGTACAAACCACAGGCATAGCACTTGTTCTTCCTATTTAAGTAATAGGGATTCTGTAAGAACTGTCAGTATTGGTTGACATGTTTTATAGTTGCTGTCCTGTATAATTTGATCTATAAGTTATTACACAACTATAATAGTCACAAGAGAATCCTGTGATTTACAGAGTATTCTGTTAGGTTGTTATTCAGATATGGACTGAATGCTTTAAGTAAAAATACTGCACTTATGTCACTTAAAAAATTGGTTTATGATTCTTATCAATAACTATGATTGCAATGCTTGATAATATTTTATATTATCTTTATAAACAAATTTTGAAATCAGATGGAGAGTAAAACATACTTCTGTTGTAAATATAACCAACTATTTAATTTTGTTCTGTCATTCTAATTGTTCTTTATATCTCTAAAGATACACTGTGGTGGGTTTTCCCCACTCCCCATCCTCAGCAGGACAGTGGGAGAAAATAAGATGTATAAAGCTCGTAGGCTGAGATAAGGTCAGGGCAATCATTCACCAGTTACTGTTATGGGAAAACAGACTTGACTAGGGGAAGATTAATTTAACTAATTTCCAATCAGAAATAGACTAGACTGATGATTATCCAAATCAAAACTAAAGCCACCTTTTGCCACACCCGCTTTCTTTCCAGGCTCAACAACATTCCTTTTTTCCTGACTCTTCTACCTCTTCCTCCCCTTCCCCAAGTGCCCCAGGACAGTGTGGATGACAGACTGTGGAGTTCATAACAATTTGTCTTTGTCAGTCCTTCCTTCCTCATGCTGTTCCCCTACTCCAGCACAGGGTCCCTCCCACAGGAGACAGTCCTTCACGAACTGCTCCGATGTGGCTCTTTCCCATGGGCTGCAAATCTTCAGGAACTGCTCCAGTGTTGGTCCCTTTCCATGGGGTTCAGCCCTTCAGGGACAAACTGCACCATGGTCACCCATGGTGTCACAGGTGCTGCAGAACACCTGGTCCTGTCAACAGTCTGCAGCTCCTGCCTGGAGGGTGCTTCACCACAGAATCTCCTTGAGTGACAGCTTCCTTCAGGAAATATCCAGCACTGAGGCATGTAGTCCTCAATGGATGGCAGGGTCCAAATCTGCACTGCTGTAGACCTCCATGGGACAGCTTGCCCTGCTTTGTCAGCTTTGACACAGGCTGAACAGGAACCTCTGCCCCAGCCCCTGGAGCACCTCTTCGCCCTCCTTCCTCACTGACCTTGAGGTTTGCAGGGTTGTTTCTCTCACATTTTTTTCTCACTCTGTCCCTCACAGCATTTTTACTGTGCCTTCAATATGTTATCAGAGAGGTGCTAGCAGCATTGCTGAAGGGTTCAACTTTGCCCAGTGATGGAGTCATCCAGAAATGGCTCCGTCTGACACAGACAAACTATTGGACTTTCAAGAAAGCCCCTCCTGTAGTGCTGCCCCTGGCTGACCAAAACCTTGCCATGTAAATGCAATACATAAGCATGTATGGAAGTTACTTTTACTTTCTCCCAATATTCTCTGCAGTTTCATCATGAAAGTATGAAAGATTAAATACATTTATCTGTTTCCAGGCAAGTTACAGTTCTGTATGTGTTTTTCATTACTGATGTTGGCATTCCTTTTATTGCTGTGGTGAAAACAGGCTGCAGAGCATTTGCTGTGTATTTTATAGGATACTTTGTACACTACCTACTTAGAGTATGTTTTTGGGTTCTAAAAAGACCTTATAAGTTTTAGTCCTATTCTTGTCTCCAAAAACTCATAGTGTCCTTGAGGGCACCAATGGTTCCAACAGGTTACAGCATGGTTGTGCTGCAAATCTGGTTTTGCAGTGATCAGAAAGGATTTGTCAAAAAAAAAAATTATAGAGCATTTTAGAATTTAATGACTCACATTACCTCTGACTGCTGAAATAAAGACTGAACTGTCTAACTTTTGTGGTTGTGTGCAATGACCCTGTGGATCAATGAACTTCAAGGACCTGGTAGTAATGAATCTGATTAATGTTTTTTTTCACTGAGCCTGGATTTCCTTGGTGCCACTTTAGTTCAAAGTCTAGGTTGTGCTCACATTCTCTCTATTTTTTCCCTCAAAATAATATATTTTAACACTTATGACAATGATGATAGAAGATGGAGTTCTTTTGGAGGAAACCCAGCATCTTCTTAATTCCTCCTGCCTTGAAGCCCAAGTATAGAATCAAAACATGGTGTTCTGCCCATTTTCTTCAGCACAACCAGCAGAAAAAAATCCTCCTGCTGTGGCAGAAGATCAGACTAATATTTGCTAGTGGGCAGGAAGTTCTGATAACTGATTCTGACCATGCAAAAAAAAACAATTTTGAATTTAAACTCTTCTTCAAACTTAGTTATTTCTGCTTTGAGGGGCCTGCTTGATTATGTAGTTTGTACTCTCAGATGGAATTTTTGAGGGGTTTCTGTGGGTTTTTCTAAGCTTTCTGTCTTTATAAAACTTGATAAATGACATTCATTTGAGCTTCAAGATTTTAAGCTTGAAATTTAATTAAGAGACAGAACTACAAGGTTATTCTAACTAAATAACACATATTAATATATAATTATTGACATGGAAGACACTTCAATGGAAATGAAGTATTTGATAGTTAATGTAAAAAAAAATGTTGTGATCCCACAGGTATCACCAGATCTTATGTGAACAAGACATTGATAAGAGATTTTCTCTCTTTCATTTAATTAGTCCTACACAATATCTTGAAGATAATGTTCACTCTTCCTATAGGATTCTAGGGTAAGATTTTTCCCTTTGTTTATAGAATATCCTGAGTTGGAAGGGACCCATAAAGGTCATCAAATCTGAATCCGTCTCTGCACAAGGCAGCCTCAGTAATGACACCATGTGCATGGAAGCGTTGTTGTACTCATTTGAAAACAAACAAATGGGAGATCATAAGTCAGAATGATAATTGAATAGGAAAATTTAAAAATTGCAATAGTACAAGAATACTGTCAGTCAGGATACAGCCGGACACCCTGTTAGTCAAGGTGGTGAGAGCAGTCCAGATGAAGTGGTCCTGCTGAAGTGGTGATCCTGTAGAAGGGTCTGGTCTTCATCTGAAGGTCCAGTGGTAGCTCTTGCCCTCTGGGAATCCGGTAGGTAGAGCTCCTTGTGCTGTTCCAAACCCCAGATTATATCCAGGTGGGAATGCTTGTCTCCTCCCCTGGGCAGAGCATCTCACAATGGGCTGATGTAATTCTGTGAGTCATGCGGTGGGTCCGTGATGGCCCATTAACAGAGACAGTGCCTGGAGGGAGTTATCAGGGATGAGTCATGGTAGGAGATAATGAACACTGCCCCACCTGCTCTAACAGCTCGTGAAAATGATAATAGCTATAACTTTCAGTTACATTTTACATTGAAACCTAGGACAGTTGTTCAAATGCTTCTTGAGCTCTGTCAGGCTTGGTGCTGTGACCACTTCCCTGGGGAGCCTGTTCCAGTACACAGCATCTGGGTGAAGAACCTTTTCCTGATATCCAACATGAAACCCCTCTGACAGAGCTCCAAGACACACCTTGAGTCTTTTCACTGGTCACTGGGGAGAAGAGATCGATGCCTTCTGCTCCCTTTCCCTCCTGAGGAAGCTGTAGGCTAATAAAAGGTCTTCCCTCAATGTCACTCAGGTTGAGCAGTCCAAGTGACCTCAGCTGTTCATTGTATGTCTTCCCCTCCAACCCTTCACCATCCTCGTTACCCTCCTTTGGACACTGTCTAATAGTTAAATATCTTTCTCATATTGTGGCACCCAGCACTCGAGGTGAGGCTGCTCCAGTGCAGAGCAGAGCAGGACAGTCCCCTCCCTTGCCCAGCTGGTGATGCTGTGCCTGATGCACCCAGGACACACTTGGCTCTCCTGGCTGCCAGGGCACTGCTGACTCAGGTTCGACTTGCAACAACCAGGACCTCCTAGTCCCTTGCCATGGTGCTGCTTTCCAGCCCCTCATTCCCCAATCTACCCATACATCCTGGGTTGTCTCATCCCAGGTGCAGGATCCAGAACTTGTTTTTTCCTTTATGTCTGATTAAATTACACTAAGGAACTAATACTTTGCTTGCCAGTAAAGTAAGGAATTTTAGTTGAACAGGATTTCAGCACTTACAGGAGAGAACTATACCTTGTTTAAAATTTCTCTCTTCAGTCCCTCTGCTTTCTCCTTTGGCAAGTACCTGAGACCCTTTACAAGGATCCATTCATAGCCTTCTCTTGGCTCTTTCCTGACTGTGGCCCTAAAGCCCATCCCAGCTGTGGCTTCTGGGAAAGAACAGTTAAGAAGAAAAAGCTACAGCAAACCCAACCAGCCAATCAAAACCCCATTAGTTTATCTCCATCGCTTTTCACCTCAGTGTTTCTCCCTATCTCCCTTTTAAATCATGACGTATATGCTAGATGAAGGATAAGCATACTGAATATTAGGAAAGAGAATGTCCTGAGAAAGAGGAAGGAAGCAATGCCAGGTAGACAGGAAGGCAGAAATGAAAAGCACTCAGTGGCAATGAAGGCAGGGGAAAAAGAAGCTAAGGAACAAGAAGTGTAAGAAAAGTTGGAGATGGGGAAAGACCACTAAAATCTTATATGTCTATTGCAGAAGCTATCCAATTTGGCTATCTGTTTCCTTTACCCCTTATTAGTTAAAAGAAGAAAACCAAATCAAATTGCTTGATTTGAAAAGTCACTGTGATTGTTATTCATGATTCTATTATTTTTTAATCAATTTATACCTGTAACTTTAATTTTTCTGAGGAGTGTCTAATTTCAGAAATATCTCCACTGATGTAATGGTATTTTACTTCTATATGAAGTACTATTTTAGATGAGTAATTCTATTACTATCTTCTACCTTTCACAAGTCCATTTCACGAGGCTGCCCCTTCTGTCTCTTACAAGCTTGCTTGTACTACATAACTCTATTAGGCTCCCTTATGACTTCCTATTTATAACGATCTAAGTTTAGAAATATTTGATCACATATTAGCAGCGGTATAATGTGAGAAGCTATTTGTATTTCTGTATCAGCAGATTAGGCATCAGCTATTTTCTCTCCTACATGGCACAGTAAGCTGCAGTGCTGCAGTACTTTGTCAGGAAGTACTGATATCTCAGAGGAGATATATTGGGAGTGCAACCATAACTGCATCCAATGGAGAGATAAGAGTGCAGATTTAGACTGTTGTACAGTGTACTTTGTGCTGACAAACAGATGTCCTTTCATGTTCCAGCAGGACACAGAAATTATTTTACAAGTTCTATGACTTATTAGAAGTACTATCCAAGTTTCAGAATGATCACATAAAACATATAGGGTTTTTTTTTGTATTTAGCATAACAGGTAGCTGTTCTAGTATGTAAAGGTCACTGCTCTAAACAAAGGTTCTCAATCTATTGTCCGAGTTCTTTACTCTTACAGTTTTGTGGGAAGGGTATAGATCACAAGGTGTGAGGGAAAGAAAACTTTCCCTTTTGCATGTATAGCTATTGCTCTCATTAGGTTTCACTGTGGAATCACTGGCCTTTTTTTGGCTGAATACATCCGATATTTTCCCTCTCATTTGAATGGAGATATGGTCAGACTTCAGTGACTACATACACTGCAGTAGAGGCAAAATTATTCAGTCTTCGATCTGCAGATTTCCGGAGGCAGCAAGGCAAGTAGAAACATTTTTCTTTCCTATTCTTGATCAGGATTTTTATCAGCCATGTGGAACCACTTTTGTTTGCTCAGCCACACTTAGACTGAGGTACATTTTAATAAGATCCATGTGTTAGAAGGATTTTTAAGCCAAATAATGAAGACTCTTCTCATTCCATGTTGGAACACGATAAATCCTGCACATATATATCTGCATATGCATACATGTGCAGGTGTTTGCAGGCATACCTGTCTGTAGATACACTGTTTTTTCCAGTTGTTCAGAGATTTTTTCCTCATAAACATCAACACTAAAATTTCAGAAGCATTGTAGCTAAATACCATTGCAGTTTCTAATTGTCTTCTTGAAAGTACTGAAGTTAGATACTTGCTCTAATCTATGTGTTATGGGTAGAATTAACAATTTTTCCATCTGATGAGGAATTAATCAAGAACATATCAGTATCATATTTAGAGGTGGATTGGGCACAGCAGCCACATTGTGGAAGTGTAAGGGAATGAGTGTTTCAAGAGTGAATGTGGCTTCAAAATGTGACACATTAATCCACTTTGCTGAATGTATCTCAGGGAAAGAAGTCAAGATCTGCAACAATTTTTCCATGTTTCTGCAGCTCAGACAACAAGATGAAATATGATAAAAACACAATACTAAGAATTAAATGTGCTTTTATACAGACAAGAATCCTCTTAGTATTTCATTATTTCCAGGATTTTCCAGGACTGTTTCTATGTATAGGACCAGTTTTGTGGTGGTGTAACAGCCTCTCAGTGGCATCAGCCCAGCAAAGGACAGTATAATGAAGAGAAGAATGAGGCCCATTGTTCTCAACAGGAAGACAGTTTTTTGACTTACGTGATCAGAATAGCTGAGTGATTGCCTTGTTTCTTCTCTGCAAGAGGGGACACAGCTGGAGAGAGAGGAGCACATTCACAGCACGTGGCTACCTTGGTACAAAGGCTAAGAACGGCTTTACTGACAGGACTGGCATAGACAATATTCCCAAATAAAGTCAATTGCTGGGAAAATATTGCAAGTCAATCCTTAGTGAGGAAGTTCATGTCTGCTCACTGCATCACCCCCAATGTGAAAAGTGGTAGCTTTGAAAACTAAGCAAATCCATAATTTTCTGAACAAGGAACTATCTCATAGCTGAAAGAGGAATAAGTATCAAAGAAAACTGAATGGAAGCAGAGGCAATTTACTGCTGTAGGCATAGAGCTAGTGGAATTGCTATTTGCAAGACCTGACCTTTTCCTCTTCAGTGGATCTTCTTCCATATTGACCTATCTTAAGTTCTAAGTAACTGCTGTCTACTCTGTGCTACCTTGGGATTAGAACTTATTCTGACTTATGTATTTCAACTGCTGTTCACAGTCTGGCAAGTAAACAAATTCAGTTTTTGACTAGTTGACTCAGTTTTTTCACTGAAAGGAGTCAAAGGTAAGAGATTTTCCTTGACTCTACTCTCCTTTTTTTACTTACTGCAGAGTTTTCCTTGGTCACTTCTCTGGAAATGAGATCACCAAACAAAATAGAATTTAATAGCATTTTTTAATTAAAGTTTGAAAAATGGAGGGGGGAAATGCTTCTTGAAAGGTGAAGGGAGCGGTGTTTTTCTTCTGTGGGACTGCAGGAACTTGATTTCTAGATAAACATCATTTTTGAAGATTTCATTCTTTCTACAGCTGTGGGCAGGAGTGTACATTTATGTTGTGTGTTCCCTGGACTGATTCCTATAATACAAGAGTTTCAAATGATACCTCATGCAGAGTAATGCAAAACCAACCACATAGAGTCCTTAATATGCTTGAAAGTAGCCAATTTACATCAACAATGAAGTGAGCCTGTTTTGGCTGCTATTTATGAGTTGAAAATAAAGTCTTCACAAATATTTTATTTGCAACAACATATCTCCCTGTTCTGAACTTCCATGGTGACTGAAATGGGTTGCATTCCTGCTTTTGTCTAGTATAATATTTAGCAATCTCCAAGTCCAGGGTCTGAAGTTCAAGACCATCCTGTGATATGAGTCAGGAAACTCTGGGCAGCCCTCACACTGCTAAATTTAAATCTTAAAGGATATGAGGCTTTCAATTTTTACTTTCTTGTGCCTCCTACCAAGCCTTGCTGGTGTCAAGAAATTTGAGGCTTCCTTTTCAATGCAGTGAAGGTTTCAGCCTATCTTTGCTTTTCTGAAATTAGATGATCTCATGGTCCCCAGTTTTAAGGGACCACCTAGGTTGTTGCTCAGAATCAGTCTCCAACAGTTCATTCTTCCCAAAGCAATTTTTACCCCCCTGGAACCTCCCTTTACACAGAGTTCAGAAAATGATCCGTTTTCAGTTTTAGCTGGAGCTTGCCATTCCCCACCCCCTCACCCTCAAATGTCAGTATTTCCTGTGGAAATCAGATTTTTCGTTTCAACCAGGTTTTAACAAAGAATCTAGCTGCCGCAAGACTTGGTCATAGTAAACTGCAAGCCAAACTGTGGAAACTCTTCATGCCAGTGCTCAAAGCAACCCAAACCACAGTCATCCTGCCTAGAAATTAATCAAAACAGCAAAGACAACACTGAATATAATTTTCAGCTAGAGTTTTACCCGCCTTCTGGAAATGGAACACACATTGGAACCAAATGTTGTTTAAATCAAATGAGTGATTATAGCAGGCAGTAAGACATGAGAAATGTTCACTCATTAGTGATCTACTGGAACGTATTTGTGGCTTGGACATCCTCTTGACTCCTGAGAATCTTTATCCTGTTACATTTCCCACTATGATTTCGTTTTCCTTTCCTGGCAGAAGAGCCACAGACAATTTAGGTAGCTATCTTTATATGGGTTAAAGAGATTTTTTCTGGCCCAAATGCATAAAATGCTAAAACAGATTAATTACTATGAAGTTTGTCTCTCCCTCCTGCCTGAGAAAAAGTGTGTTAAATCACCTTCAAAGGGTCTGTTTTAGAATATTCTTTCTACTGGTAACTTGACAGGTGAAAAACCTGTCAGAAAGAAAGTCCACTCAATTACACTGAAAGCTTCTTTCCTTTGCATTCATTTTGTCACAGAATCACAGAATTGTTAGTGTTGGAAGAGATGTCTGGAGGTGCTCTATCCCAGCTTCCCTGCCAAGGCCAGGTCACCTACAGCAAGTCACACAGAAATGGGTTCAGGTTGGTTCTGAACGATTCCAGAGAGGAAAACTCCACACCCTCCCTTACATAAGGTGTCCTTCTTGGGAAGTCCTACTGCTCTCTCCCAAGCTGTAGCTAATTTGAATTTATATTTCACAAATAAAGATATTCTGTGCGATAAGTTAAGACAAAATCTCATTATTATGGTCTAGAATTTTCCTTAAAGGATGGCAGGCAGCCCCATGTCTTGCAGCAAGAATCTTACTGCAAACTAGGCAAAATTGGATACTGTTTACATATACAATGGTTAAGCAAACTAGCAGTGCACACAGCACTAAATAAGAAGAGCTTTATGGTCCTGCATTTGGGAATGATAGCACTTGTTTCTGATTACCTCCTTGTAAACTTATGGAAAACTAGTTGAATTATCTGTTCAGTATTTGAGAAGATTTCTGGCTACTCACAATGCATTAGGGAAGTTTCCTAAAGTATCTATAGCTTTTTATTGCTGTCTGCATATTTTCATAAAGTCAGATCAGCAGGGAACTTGTTTGGCTGTTAAAAACCCCCAAATCTCCATCCTGTCTCATAACATAAATTGGGTAGCCTCAAAATGCTTTTGTGAAAGGTGAATTTAACAAAAAAGATAAAATAATATCTCAAAAATGTCAATGCTTGGATTTTTCCATATAAAATTGTCAGAATTTCAATAAAAAAATCCAGTCATCCAGCAATTCTCAGGTAACATCAATTCTTTTTATTGCAGATTGGAATAAATTATTATAAACATTTGCTCATGGAACAACCACTTTTTTGACATTGCTGTACTCAGAAGTACTCAAGAGCAACTGAGAAATGAGTCCAGTGAATATTTGGTGTTTGGCAGCTTAACACTCCTTTAGTAAAAGAAACGTCACTGGTGTTATCTCACTTTCTATATTTCTGTATAAATGAAACACAGAAGAGCTCTGCTGTTTGCCGTGCATTTTCTCTAAATGACTCAAACATGGATTTCCGTTACCAGAAATCCATATATATGTATATTTAGGAATACAATTCACATATGACTTCATTTTACCACTGTCCCAAATCCAATCTCAGAATTTAATATAAATAAGTGTTCATTGTGAACTCTTTCAGAGATATATTTTTTCATTTGTTTCTCATTAAAACTAGCAGTGTAAATGCAACATTCATAAATTATAAAATTTTATCAAGAATGCTATACAGAAAATTTATAAAGTAAAAGAGAATGTTTGACCTTGAAAAGACAAAGTTTAATTTTCATCAAAATTTTAAAAATTAAGGAACAGAGCACAGTCTGTCCATTTTCCCATCTGTACTCCCATATGGAAAAAATTTTGAAACATCATAAAAAAAAAAAATTGGGAAAGGGATAAACAATTCTTAACATCTTCATATCAATAGTGTTAATGGTTTAAAAAAACCCCTGAAAATAAAAACTTAATTTAGTTATTTTAGATCTCAATTGCAATTTTTGTAATTAAGAAAACCAGCACAATTAGGTAATATTTTGTTGAAAATAAATAATGTTTTCAGAACAACTAACAGCTTGATATCTTTAGGATTTCAGTTGTAATTTGACAAAGACATTCTAGGAAGGTCTTTCCATGTCCTTATCACTTGAGAAAAGGTACAGGACATTTCATTAGCTCTGATGTCCTCAACTACTACACGCCCAGGAAAGGAAAATCAATATGGAATATGCAACAACAGGAAACAAATGTATGTGTTAGCTCAGTGCTAGATAGTGCAGTCCTGACTCTAAAAATCTTATTCAGGATGGACATCACATTCTTCAAACATTTTTGGAGATCTCTGATGTCTTTTTGGCACTCCAGATCCAGACAAATCAAGAAAACTTAATTAATCACCCACCAAACCCAGAAGTGTCCTCCTCAGGTCCAAAAGGGTTGTAGGAAAAATACAGTAAAATATGTACTTGAAAAATAATTCCATGTCTCTTTGTCAATAATTCTTGTCAGTGCTAGTACTGTGGTGAAGGGTCCTTTACCACCGGTTGCCTCAAATCTTTCTTAGTTTATTTATTTCTTTGAGAATTGGACTTGTCTCATGTAAATTGCTCTGTGTTCTGGGTTTTCTTCATCAGTTTGCACGGTGGTTCCCATTTCACGTATTTGAATTCACTCTAGAAGACCACTGCCCTCTTTAACTAATTAAACTGGATTCATGTTTCATATGGCAAGAGTTACACTGGTGAAAACAAATCCTGCCAAGATCAAATGGTGCTTTCCTCTGAACACCACCACTCTCTCTTTGCCCCTCGGTGTGGCTGACCTTGGCTCTGGCTGTGGTTGACATTGTCACTTAGCAGGAACTTGTTGCAGGTGGAATGAGAAGGCTTACTCAAAAAAGTGTTAAAGTGACTTAATAAAATACAGTTTTAGTGGAGAAAAAGAAAGTTTATAGTTGCAGCAAATATCTCCTACTCATACTAAGCTGTGAACATTTGTATCTTTTAATATTCAGTATTTGAAATTCAGTATGTTAGTTAATAACAGTGGCTGATACTAATCATTATAGCAATGCCACAAAACTTCATTGACGTACTTTTGTCTTGACCTGTTGTCAAACTTGCTTTTCATATTTTGGGGCATAATTTGACAAATGAAAAGAGCAGTACTTGAAGAAAAAGGACTAAAATTGCAAATGGAAGGCAAACAGCAGGGTACAAACCTACATAAGAACTGTTCTAACATTTCTGAGAGGGCTCAGCATTAGGCTTTTATATTTTAACATTTTGATGTGAATTGTTGCTGACCCACGCGATTATTCAAAATCTGGGACAAGGCCAGTTGCATCTAGGATGAGAAACTGGTGATAGATGCTCTCCAGTTAATCTCCCAAAGACACAGAAAATTCCATTTCCCTTATATCAAGAATACAACAGCAGATAGTTTATTTGCTCACAGCTTCAAGTCCCTTTAGCAGTACCAGAGAAAAGGATATTCATACCTGTCTTTTGGTTTTCCTTATGGCTATGCTGCCAGCCCTTAATCCAGTGGTATATTTGGCATTCTGTTCCTCTTCTCCAGCTTCCCTCATCTTTCATCTCTCCACATAAACATACAAAACTCCAGTAAAACAATAAAAAGACTATAAAGCTCTTCCATTCAGATATAAATTGTACAAGTCTTTTTTTTTTTACACTGCATGGCAGTGTATTTCAGTGTTTGGGATATGTGTCTAGGATAATTTGAATAACTCCTAATTCTTTTTTCTTGTTATTCATTACCCTCATCAGGCTTTCTGTGATTTGATATCAGGCATAGCAGATGTGCCATGTGGTTCTCCTTAGCTGGCTGTATGCAAACATAAGTGCACACTGCTTCTGAGTGTTCCTGGGGTAGGCTGGGTAGAGAATTACTTGCCACTAACAATAAGCAGCAGTTGAACTGAAGTAAAAATTATCTAAGCTTGTGATCAGGACAAAATATCAAAACTTGTGATCTGACAATAGCTCTCTCTCTTTCATCTAATGAACAAATATACTTATTTCCCTCCTTTCAGTGCTGTATCTTTACCTCTAATGTGATGAATTTGGTGTTAACTCAGCTGAACTGGTTTATCAGTTGAAAAAAATCCTTACTTGGCAGATGCCTCTTCTGGTTTTGATTTGCAAATCTACTGTTGGCTTAAAAGGAGACAAAGAAATTGAGGAAATAAGCTTCTTGGGCAAAAGCATCAAGCTTGGAGAACATCTATCTGTTTCGAAAAGAGAATTTAAGAGGTTATGACTTTGTACCAAGATAAGAGATAGCCTTTTTTTTGTTTGGGGGCCTAGAAAAGGCTGTGTGGGTTAGCTGAGGACTTAAAATAGCTTTATTCTGACTGAGATGATGATTTAATTTGATGCTTTCTTAAAAACCCAAAATAATTCATCAAAAGCCCTTCATAAGATTTTATAACCATCACTGGATGTGGTTATGCACACATAGAGGAAATATATTCAGTCTGTTGGCTTACAGTGTCCAGTCCTGATTTAAAGGAGGCAGAGTTCAAGCCAATCGTTGATTCTGCTTTCTCCTCGTCAAAAGTGAACTCTTTCACATCTGCACACATCCAACTTTTACCTCAACCCAGAATGCATAACTTTCCAACTTAAATGCCTTCTTTGGTGGCAGTGTAGTTTTTAGCCCCTGATAAGTAATATTTATATCTAACTCTATAGGCACACATGTTGAACACAATTGTATGTGTATTTATATGTACATTTAAACATGCATTTCACAAAGGCACACAGCACAGAGAACACTTTAATTATCAGTATCCACTTCTAGAACCTAAAGTAAGCTGTAAGTGAAAGAAAGTAGACACTACTCTCTTTCACTGGCAGTTTATTCACCAGAATCTCTATGTAAGGTCACTATCATTGATCCCATTATAATTTTCAACTGATTTGAGTCCCTTTGAGGCCATCAAGTCCAAACTCCTACTCAGAGCAAGTCCATGAGATCACTGACAAAGTAGTAAAAGGAAAAAAGAATTCCAAGACTTAAAAGTAACGTTAGTCTTAAAACCCTGAGCTGTGTGTTCTCCTGATAGAAACTGCTGCAACAAGAACTGTTCTTCTAACAAGAATTAAAACTTAATCTCTTTAGCACTGTAAACCACAAAGTAAAAAGGCCAGTGACCAGAGCAAATACTTCAGTCAGATTATTCTAATCAAGAAATACTTATTGTTGTTTTATTACAAGCTACACTTAAAAATCCATATTAATAATAGCAACTCTAGGGTACGTTTCAAAACCTTAATTTATTCAACTACATCAAAAGAAAATAAATAACATTTTTGGCTTTAAATTTCTAATTTTTGGCAAATAATAATGGAAGGATGCATAAGATACTAAGAGCAGATTAAAGAAATCAACGGATAAAATATTCTGAATAAATTGCTCTGCTGAAACTCGCTATTTGTCTCTTTATAGAACAATCCAGGTTATTTTTGTAGTTGTGGAGAAAGCAGCTTTGGAAATAAAAGCCACCATCTCAGCCAGAACTTTCTGCACAGAGGCCACATTTAGCTGCAGTGTTACCTATGTTTTCATGCTGCTGCTATCCTGATCACTTACTTTGTTTTCAAAGGGCACATCTGTTTCCATGGGCCAAATAAAGCAAACCTTTCAGACCATTCTAAGATTAAATATATATATATAAGTTAATGCTCCTATCTTTTGCCTTCTGGTTGTGCACTTACCTGGTCATGTCTTTGGCATTCTGTTCTCTTCAGCCCCTCTGTTCTGTCTTTGCAGACAGGGATCTGTGTAGGCTGCAGGAAAAACCCACTGAATGATTTTATTCATAATGAGAACACTACTATACATTGGAAGAACATATGGACTTCAGCGGTTTGAGGACAGGGGTGAATTTTTGGATTTTATCTTATTTGCTTACTTCAGTAGTTCCTTTCAAGATTCCTTAAAGAGAAATGATATACAAAAACCCACTTCCCTTGAGAAAATTATTTTTTTTCAAACTGGATATTCATCCTAGCAATCACCAATTATCTTTGTCAATAAATGCTTGAAGCAAGGACCTAATAGAAAAATAGATTTTTTTTTCCCATTTCTCCCTTCATGGCTGTTGGATCACAAAACCAGAAATGTCAAAGTGCTGGTTAAGAGACTTCAGGAGTTGTCCTACAATTTTTGTGTAGAACGTGATACATTTCCTATTCCCTTTAATCAGATAAAAAACTGCCCTTTTCCAGGACAGATAAAATCCTGAAAGATACTCTTATGAAAGAAACATGAACTGCCTAGCTGAACATAATTTTTTGCCCTTCATAACTACTTGAAGCAAAAATCATTGGCCCAGATTTTCCTGGCTAGATCTGCAAATAAAGAAAATTTTCAGTGTAAAACCTCCTTCTGAAAGGTGTAAGGAGGGAGATGGAGACTTGAAGCTATCTATAGTAGTGCAGCATCTTGCATTTCCCCTCACAGGATTGTTAGAAACCTGCAGTGGGTGTCCAGAGTTTAGTGCAAGGTAAGGAGGAAATACAGAAAAGGATTTAGAGGGAAATGAGCTAGGTGTGCTCAAAGGGAAGGGAAGATCATGTCTTCCTCATGTCTCCCCATCACCACGACACACGGCAGTAGAGAGGTCTTGGATATGCATTTGGTTTCAATTTCTGTAGAATATATTAAAGGTTGCAAAGAAGCTGTATTTATCCCTGCTAAGGCCCTGGGAGACTGGCTAGTCTGTAATCACACAAGAAGCCTGTGGCAAAACATAATTTGAACTTGTACCTTCTGGTTGCTACTTCAACCACTGGCTTTTGCATTTTTTCTCTTTTTCTGTGGGGTCTGTGGGGACAAGGCAGAGGGATCAATTCTGTAAAGGGACAGATAGAGTCAGTCCAGAGACAAACATGCCTGAATCAGCTTTGCATTTGATAAAAGTCTCAGATTTACTATGACTTCCAAATGCTGGAGCAAGCCTTCTCTACAGTAGACCAACACTGAAAACGGAGTTAACTCCTTCACAAAGATATTCCAAGCGAATGTATTTAGAGCATGCTTTGTGAAACTCCCAGTGTTTTGTTCCCTCCAGGACCAGTGTACAGTCTTCAGTTGGTTTTGTTTAAGTTAACAACTGGAAGAAACACCCTTCCTCTGAGATCATTGATGGCTTGCAAACTTTGCCATAATGTTCTAACTTTCCCCTTCAGAGCAGTATTTACTGTGCCAGCAGTCAAGCTGAGTATGGTAATTTCATTATAACTCTATCAAATGTGAATCATCACATTCCAAACCTGAAAAGGATCTTGTTACACTTTAAAAAAAATACCTGTTCTAAATAATCACAATCAGGTTCATAAGGAATATAAAATTTACAAGGAAATCTTTTGATTTGGTTTTCACACCAGAGAAAGGTCCTTCCTTTGAAATCTCAGGCATAAGCAGTGAATAAAGGCTTTGTTCAAAATGTCTTATTTATAGTGGCTAGAATCTTTTTTATTACATCAATAATGTCATACATCATCATGACATTTATCAGTCACTTAACCTAGGTAAACTTATTATGTCTGATGTAATTCCACTGAGATATATCTGTTGTATGCTTCTTGTGCTATTTCTAGCATGGATGGGGTTTAGAACTATGTTAATTAAAAGTAGGAACACTTTTTTTTATTAATTAGCTAACTATTGTTTTGAAACCATGAACTGTGCTCTCATTGCACAACTTCCTGAGGAGGCTATATTGTTTAGAGGAAAAAGTTATAGAGAGCAACTTATGACTCAAATCTCTTCTATTTCAGTGTGACATATGGCACATACTCATATTTCTTTCTCAGTTTCAGCAAAAAATATCCAGATTTTTCACTGCTACTAAATGTCCCATGAAATTTCAGAATGAAATGGCAAACACAGACTGCACTCCTGAATTTTCTAAAATAATACAAAGTCATTCATGTCTGATGCAGCAAATATTACTTCAGGTGACTTATTATCTGTGAAGTTCAGTTTATAAATAAAGTGGTGCCAGACTCAGGAGATATACTTTTACTTTTCCTGATGCTCGGCTTACATTACCAATCTCATCCAGTCACATAGGCTCAAGGCATAATTTAGGCCAGAAGAGACTTCTGGAGGTCATCTGGCCTAGCACCGTGCTTAAAACAGGCCCAGCTTTGAAGCTGGGCTCAAATATTTCTCATAGTCATATTCAGTCAATTTTGGAATCACTGCAGATGGAGAACATAAACCTTGTCCAAATAACCTGTTCCAGAATTTGATTGCTTTCATGGTGAAGAAAAATTTCCAGGAAGGATTGGTTAAAGATTCAGAACATGAATAAAAATTGTCATGATACAGTATCAGTTGTCTTGGAGAGGGAAGGAGCCTGACACAGACTTTGCAAGGGGAATTATGGCTAGGTTTTTTGCAGTTATTCTATTCTGCTGCTGGGTGCTCAGTAAAAGTAGAAAGTTCAGTTTTCATGAGGTAGCTATTTAAAATGTGACATGCAGTGCTTAAAACAACAGCCCAGAACTTCCCACCCCAGCACACATAAAAATCCCAAAAAATACATCTTTTAAGTGCTTGGAATGAGAAAACTGCTCCATCTTCTGAAATTGAAGTGTGGAAAGATGGTTTCTGATCAGCAAAGCAACTCCAGATTTAGAAGAGCTAAAACTTGGAGCTTGACAGTAGTTGAGACCCACCGAGATGGAGTGTTCAGGTGAGACCCCTTTATTCCCACATCTCTATGTTTTTATTGCTGCTATAGGTACTGAGTTTTTGTTTTATTCACCTGGGGCTGTTCTCATTCCCATCCTGCCTTGTGAAGGCTATAGACATCCAAATAAGTCTTCTTTTTGTTTGCTCCTGTGCTATTGCTGCCATTCCTATCTCTCTGTTGCCATGCAGGAACTGATTGCAGCACCATGTCCCTGCCCATGTGGAGTTAGTCAGATGTTTTGGGCATTTTTTTTCCTTTCCTGTGCAAGACAATACAATCCAGCAGGATTTTATATATTTTGTACTGACTAATCACATATAGTGTTCATACACTCATAGACAATCTGGCTTTTTCTGAGAGACTATTTGCAGAGGGGAAAGAATTTCTAGCCTCAGGCATGCAGATCAAATTTGTAGTGACAATTTAGGATTTTTTTCCATCTGTTCTATAAAGTAATGCCTGGTAGTCAGAGGAAGGAATAGACAGTCAGGGAAGGCATCATTCATCCTTCTGCCATCCCCACAGAGCTCACCAGGAAAGACCCCACAGTCTGTCTTGGATTTGTAGAATTTCCTTGGCATCCACAACTGCTTTCTCCCCATTCTGATAGCATTTACTGAGGGTGGATAACAGCCCCAAGTTAGTGTACACTCATTTTTTACTGTTTTACAATGCTCCCTAAATAGGTATAATCCCTTATGCTATAAATTAATAAGTAGAACCCTATTTATCTATCTATGCTAATAATGATGCTTTACTTTACAGTGGACACACTAATCATTATGTTCATCTACAGCAAAATTTTAAGGTACAGCATCAGAGTATCTTTCAAGTCGAAGACCATCTTCTGTCTGAAATGAAAGCAGAAGCTGTCAGCAAACAAAGAAAGGGAAAGAGGCTTCTCTTCTCTAATTTGAGTCAGGAAAAGACAGGGTTAATATTTTGCCTTTCAGGTACTAAATGTGCTCCTTGAGTACTTCCTCCAATGACCTAAACATGGCCTACAATAGTCTTCATAGTTTCCTATCTTAAATAACTAGCAGCTTGATTGTGATTTTATCTTCTTTTTACTGAGACAGTTATATGAGAGTGCTGACCTTCAGCTAACTGCCTGTTTCCTCTGCACAGGGTACACAGGACGTGAGAACTTGGTTCAATTAGGCACGTTGAGTCTCATGTAAGTGGAGGCCTTGATCGCCACAAGTGATAGAATTGTTCTGGTTCACATGTTACGGTATCTTTGTGGTCGGCTGGTTACAACACGGCAGTCCCTGACTCATTTCTACCTTGCCAGTGTACATACAATGACCGATAGAGGAAAAATATAACCCTGCTTGCCAGTGAGGCCAGAAACAACCACATTTGTTGTAACAGCTCTTCAGCACCTCAAGCTGTATTGTTATTTAGCTATTTAAAGTAATTAGTACACAAATTGAACAGTTATCAATGCCGTGACAGCCGACAATGCAGTCCAAGCAGGGAGCAGCAACGAGTGGTATTCCTCAGGGGCTGGTGCTGGGACCAGTACTGTTTAGCATCTTTTTCAGAGGATTGAGTGCACCCTCAGCAAGTTGGCTGATGGCACCAAGCTGTGTGGTGCACTCGACACGCTGGAGGGAAGGGATGATGTCCAGAGAGACCTTGACCTCTTCAGGCCAGTGCAAACCACAGTAAGTTCAACAAGGGCAAGTGCCTGGCCCTGTACCTGGTGCAACGCCAAGCACAACCACAGGCTGGGCAGAGAAGGGACTGAGATCAGCCCTGACGAGAAGCACTTGGGGGTGTTGGCTGATGGGAAGCTGAACACAACCTGGCGACCTCGCAGCCCAAAAATCAGTTGTATCCTGAGCTGCATCAAAAGAAACATGGGCAGGCCAAGGGAGATGATCCTACTCTGCTCTGGTGAGACCCCACCTGGAGTTCTGTGTCCAGATCTGGGGCCCCAATATAAAAAGGTCATGGACCTGTTGAAGAGAGACAAGAGGAGGCCATGAAGATAATCAGAGGCCAGGAGCATTTTTGCTATGAAGATAGGCTGAGAGAGTTGGGGTTGTTCAACCTGGAGAAAATAAGGCACTGGGGAGAGCACTTTCCAGTACCTAAAGGGACTACAAGAGAACAGGAGAGGGACTCATTACAAGGATATGCAGTGACATGACAAGGGAGAATGTCTTTAAACTGGAAGACAATATGTTTAGATTCAATATTAGGCAGAATTTTTTTACTGCAGGAGTGATAAGGCACAGGAACAGGTTGCCCAGAGAAGCTGTGGATGCCCCATCCCTGGAAGTGCTCAAGGACGCGTTGGATGGGGCCCTGAGTAATCTGATCTCTTGGAATATGTCCCAGTCCATGGCAGGGGGATTGGAACTCAATGATCTTTAATGTGTCTTCCAACCCAAGCCATTCTTTGATTTTATTATTTCTATGTTCCTGTTTATATAGGAAGGATTAAAACCACCAAAGGGCCATTGCTCTTCAGATGAGGGTTGGCCAGGAGTTTCCATATGGGATGAAGTCAGCATAGGGATATTTTAGGTTCTGATATACACATAACTGAGCCAGCATAAGGCAAGTAATGTCGCAGACAAGAGTTCAGATGAACTGTGAACTCAACACGTAACTCCATGAAGCAGATAACTAGACTTACAGGTTTACATCCACAACAGGTCTTTCTTTAGGTTTTGATGGCTTGCATTTTGGAACATCTAATTTAACTCAGAGATTGTGCAGGAGCACAGATCCCTAAGCAAGAATAATAGATGCCACCAGACAGATACCTAAAAGTTGGCTAATACTGTGCTTGAAATTTCAGTGCTTACTTTAGCTGTGTATCTGACCTGCAAGACCCACTATGCCTGTCAGGCTGGAAGGGCAGTGACTAAATAAGTTAATTTCTGCATTGTAGACTGTAAGGTGGCCTCTGTGCTTTTGGAGAGAACCCTTGGTACATTTACCAGGTGGGGAAGCAGAGACCCTTAATTCTGCTTCCTTGATTTCTTAAGGTTGTTTTCCAGATATTTTAGCTTGCTGACACAATGCTTTATAGTAGGTCTCTGGGGAATGAGCCAAGACAACAAAAACTACATAGGCAGCAATTCATTAATTCTGTCATTATGGAATAAAGCAGTCAGTCTGTTGCAGTGAGGTGGAATGGTCATTCCTTCCTGAATGATATATTTTGCTTTCACTGGTTCCATGATAATTTTTAATTAAAGTGAAATTTTCCTCAAAGGTTTTTTAAAAAGTTATGAACATGGTATTCCATAGGTTTTTAGTGTCTCTTAAAATGAGACTTGTTACATTTTGTGGATTGTGTGCTGTGACAGTTAAGGTAAGAAGGGATTAATTTCATCTAATCATATTGCCCTATCTTACTGCAATGCAGACAGGCAGATCCTATAGCAACTCCAGCCACCTCTGTCCCCTCTGTGCTACAGGACTTATATGAAAAAGGAAACTCATACATGCTCTGAAGAAGAAATGCTGAATGGATGGAAAATGACAAAATTATGGAAGTCTGTATTTACATCTCCTCTTACAGTTTTAGTATAGGTTTTCACAGTAAAAACTGCTTAATTTATAGGGGTTAGCTGAAAAATTAACTGACATCTCAAATTTTGAACTTCTTGAAAAGAAAATGTGCCAGGGCCACCATGTATTAATATATTTAGTTGCTGGAAAATGCAATCACAGTGTTTCATTGTTACCTTGCTCCTTGTCTCATTCTATTCCTAATTCCTCAGGCTAATCACATTCCTCAATAGCAGCTGATATTAATGTCTTTCAATATCAGATATTAGCAGTAAAATGTGATTTCACCTAGAGTGTTTTCCCTGGACTGGGTTTTCCACTTACTACCACTTCACTGACATAGGAGAAGTTTATGAGCCTTAACTTACAGAGTTCACAACTTGAATCATGTTGCTTAATTTTAATTTGTCTGTTTGGTCTCATAATCAATGAAGAGGAAGTGAGCAGAAAGCTCTACTTCCAGAGAGTGATGATCCCATTTGCAGTCTGAATCAGGGTCTGGAAATGACCCTCTCTTCTGACACTGCAGAAACCCAGAGTGATTTGTTCTCTTCTTTATGTTACTAACTAAATGGTTATACTGGGAAGCAATGAACACATGGAGCCTTTTCAATAAGTGCTAGACAGTGCTCAATAAAGGAGATTACTTGGAAGGTCTTTGAAGAAGTAGCAGTAAAACAATATTGTGAATGTTCAAAAGCATTTTTGTGCTCTGTTCATAATCATTGATTATACGGTACCAGCCCATTGCAGGAAGGTTTTTTTCTGTATTATCTCACTATTAATTCTTGTTCTGCCCTGTCAGATCAGTAAATGGCTAATACATATTCCTGTTTCTCTCAATCAAGTCTTCCAGACTTTTATTGTGCATTATATAAATGCTGTTGCTGTGAGAGTTGGGACAACTCATTACTTCACAAGCTAATGCCAAATGCTTCAGTGAATATTGATGGGAAAACTACATTAGCTAGTATCAAAGAGCTAGCTGTCAGTAAAAAGCCTATTTTAGCCCCTTTCAGGACAAAATCAGATCAACTGTAGGTTAAACTGTGCATTTTTAAGCTTTCCTTAGCTACAGTGTTTCATCTTAATTACTGTACAGTGTGTATCACACTTTTGCAACAGCATTTTACCTTATACTTCCTTACAGTGGCAAAAAGTGGCAATATAATAGATCATAATGTGTTAGCAGGAAATTAGAGTATTCAAGCAGTATTTTCTAATCTTTCTAAGACTGATTTATCATTATCTAACTAAGTTCATCTTTCTTTTGTGAAAACTGTGGTTAAATTATTTGGTCATATGATTTTTCCCACATTGCACACATTGTTGTGGTTTCCTTTCACATCCACTTATCTTTATTCAAAAGAAAGCATGAAAGGAAGACAGCAATTTAACAGTGGAAAGAAGGAGTAAATTTGAGAAACAAAACCAAGAGATTGATCGGATGAATTCAACTTGCTTGAGTATATCTGTAAATAAACATGGTTTCCTCAACCCCAGAGTTTATACTGACAGTCTCACCAGTACACAGGCAGGGCTGCATTGTCATTAGCATGAACTCAGATTAGTTACTGTATTATGCTTATTCCTTTCATTTCTGTATGTTGTAGGTTATATCCACTTGTTACTTCAAACTCCTGGGAAGGTGGCAGGGGATTTCTTACCACCAGTAAAACATATGTGTTATATGGCTCCTGCAGAATAAACGGGATTGGTGTTAGATCAGCAGCTGGCCAGCACCAGGTCTGAATGTCCACTGAGACAAACCTCACTGTGGGGATATCCTGTCAAGAATTGGAGGTGTGGATTGGTTTTGTTTTGGGGAGTGGGGTTGTTCTTGTCTTTAGGACTGCTCTTTGCTTTACATTCAGTTTGGCATCTTGTCTGCTCAAAAGTTTCCCAGAAATTCATTCTAACACCGGAGAATGCACTATCACATACCTAATGTGATTAATGTGCATATGAAAATAAGCTTTCCCATAAGTGAAGAAATATAAAACTAAGATTCCCATGGCCATTTGTGATTACAAAGACTACATCCATCTTATTCTGGAAATCAATGTAATTTCTCAGTCAAATAAAAGTTGGTGTGTGTGTGCACCACATTTAACAAAGGTAATATGAAAATCACTTTGTCATATCTATAATGAACCAGTGTTACTATATATTATGATTGTCAAAATCAATATGCACACTAAATATTGCAATACAGCTTTAAGTACCAACATTTTTCATATTCCATTGAAGAAATAATATTTTCAAAATGCATTTGCCTGTCATTAGAATTATATATAAATACACATATATATTAAAAAGGTTGTTGGATTGTTTCCAGCTAAGACTGTTGCCTTACTGTGTTAGGTACTGCACACATTTAGAAAGTGAAATAGAACAATTGCTACAAAGTGCCAGTAGAACAGAGACAAAAGAAATACTTTCTTTCCTTGATCTTTCTGTTAAAAAGTTTTTTCAATATATTTGAATAATAACAAAAGAGCATGGGCTACATCTTCACAGCTGTAGAGTTCACTCTAACTTCAGTATTTCTCTCACCTACTGAAGCCAATACCCTTCTCAGAAGCAAGATAAGCTAGCAAAAAAAAGGGCTAGCCAATAAGAGCCAAATAAAGAAGAATCTTTCTGCTCAGTATTATGAATGAATTATGAGTGTCCTCTTACATTGGACATCTAAATTTCATTGCTGAAAGAGGAGGAGAAACTGATCCCATGATATTCACCAGTCTAGATCCTGGCCTAGAGGATGCAGAAAATCAGGATTATAGCATAGACCAGGTCAGGGGCCCAAACTCACCTCCTATCAGTGTGTTTAAAACATCTTCTGGGATGCAGCCTACAGAGAAATCTTCTCACACCTCTGGGGAGTCACCATGTCCTCTGGCAGGTGGCTCCAGGGCTGGCCTCACTCCTCGTACTGTGAAATTGCTAGAATGAATCTGTCTGACCTCAATTTCCAGCTCTAAAGTTCCCATTACTAATTTCTTTGCAGAATAGTCTCTTTCTTTTGGATAATTCTGCCAAGTCTGAGCAGCCTACATTCATATAATCAAGCTTTCCCTTCTCTCAGCCTTTTCTTTAGGTAGATGAGAAGACAGCTCCTTCTCTGGGGAAAAAAAGTGACTCCCTTTGAAAACTTCTTGAACTTTCTATCATTCTCAGACTTTTTCACGCTAGTAATGGATACAATATTCTGGTAAAAATCTTACCAGCTCTGTGTGCAGAGGAAAGGTCATTTCCTAATTTCTAGATAACATCATTTATGCATCCAAAAATTGCATTAGGCTTTTAGCTTCCACACGGTAGCTGAGAGCACATGCAGAGATGATTATCTGTGATGATGGTCTCTGCTTCAGCTGGAGAACTTTCCATGATATGTGGCACGAGTGTCTTTTCCTACCATTATTTCTGTTTGTTCCTTGTTTTTAAAAAAACATTGAGTTTGCTTCTATTCCTTAAAATTTCTGAATCCTGAATCAGATGAAACAAATATATCATATAGGGCTTAATATTTTGTAATATCTTAAATACACAATCCAGTTTCTGGTGCAAGCCTGTTCTATAGGAATTTTTCAGATTTTTCTTTCAGCATGCTAGTGGGGTCAGTATGTTCAAAGAGATAATTTTAAGTTATTTATACACAAATGTGTGAATCAACATAAATTAGATCTAACTCAAGCCACCTCCACTAATTTAGAGCGGCTTTAGATATAGGATGAAATAGACAGATTTCTCAGAACTCCAAGCACACAAAACACATCTGCAACAGCACATGGGATGAACAAAATAGTGTATTACTCACTGAAATGTATTGATTTACTTGGCAGACTTCGCCTACAGTTGTGAACAGTATGGTTGGTTATTATCATTCTGTAATTAAAGAAGTAATTTTATTAATATTAATTTTATCTGTAAGGCTCACTAAGGTTACTGGGACCTGATCTTTGAATGCATGAGAAAGTAGCTTTGTATAGATTTAAACCTACTCATCTTTGGTAGATTTAACAAGAACATGATCTTTCCTTCAGTCTGTTAAGAAGTCCTTAAAAAACAATAATTGTGAAAGTTAAACCCTGTGTGCTCTCCCTCTCTCTTCACTCTATTTAAAAGAGAGATGCAGAATATCTAGCACATTGTGGTATGGGAACTAGCCCTGTTTTAAACACACATTAGAGAAACCACCATCTATTGTTGTTTATGAACATAAAATTGCTTTAATCCTCTTCATAGAAAAAACGTTTCATTCTAGGCTTGGGGTGAGTAGTAAAGATATATTTTTTTTTAATTCTTCATTCTTTATACTGTCCTTTTGCAAAGCTCTATGTGGCAGCCTTGCATCTCCTGCGTACAGCAATTTGTTTAGGTTAGTGGATGTGTTTTAAGGTTATTCAAGGGCACAAAGGGTTTTGTGTGCAAATATGGCCAATAACTGAATTAGTTCAATCTAATAAGAATTATCTAATTACAGTAACAACTGGTGAAAACTCTATATACCCTATCAGACAGAATAATCACATTCTATACACAGATCCTAATGATTTAGAACTAGTTGAAAATGGGAAGTTGAATCATCTGCAGCTGAACAAGGCTCTGAAATTTTTTATTTTTTAGCTTTATATGTCAAGACAAGATTTGGAACTCGACAACTAATCCAGACATTTTGGATCAGATCCAAAATGTTTTACATATACAGAAAATCCTGCGGATAAAAGTATAATTCAAATATATAATGTGATACCAGTAATGAAGAGCCATGTTAAGAAAGAGTAGGCAATTTTAAATAGACAACCCAAACTAGAGGGTAATTATTGCCTCCTATTAAATTTCAGAAACCAACACATGGAACCCTGTTTTGGAAAGAGTTGGCCAAGTTGAATAAGTTTCAGTTCTTAATAGTATCATGTTAACAAACTAAATCCTTGGCAAGTTTGAACTTGCTTTGGCAGAAAAAAATAGCATCACTCTAAAGGCACAGACCTGACTGACAATGCTGAGTTCCAGGAAATTCTTCACCAGAATTGATACTGTTAAGTGACATGGTGCTGACTGATTAATGCTCTAGTACTATCTCCAATTGCACCACAGAGGTGATATTTGCTGAAAAGGTGCACAACAATACTCAAGAAAATGAGGTTATGTTATATTGTTTTATAGAAATTGCATTCATAGAAACATAGAAGAGTTTGAGTTGGAATGGACTTTTAAAAAGTCATCTAGCTCAAAGCCCTGTCAGATCTTCAAATAAATCAGGTTGCTCAGACCCCCATCCAAACTGACCTTGAATGGGTTTACAGTAGAGTGCTCAGCTGTTTTGGTGTGAATTAGTCTTTTAAGTGTCAAAACCAATAGAAGGCTCATTTTGCATAAATAGCCTTTAAAAATTTATGTTTAGAAGTGTTCCATTTTCAGACATAGACACACTGAAGGACTGAGCTTTGCACAGGTTGCAGAAGATGTTAAAACAGAGACTTGAGCCCAGGTTGCCTGCCATAACCTGTTCTCTAGCCACTCTGCCATTAATGTATTTCTGATTTCCAGAAGTGGAACTGAATTTCATGTCCTTATTTCAATTGTATTAGTAGACTAGGAGCCATATTTTTTTATTATTATTATTTTCATCTTTCTAAAACTCTAAATCCTAGCAAGTTGTCTTTCATGAATTCAATCATTCTGTTTTTACACCACTATCACTATTGTACACTGCCTCGTTACACTAAGGCAGTGTACACATTTCTCTTCCTCATTTTCAGTGCCACATGAGCTGTACTCATCCTAATGTTTCCTACCAGAAAGTATTTATTTGTCTACTTTTAATCATTAGAAACAATTTTAAAGGTTGTCTGCTTTTTCTTTATCTTTATTTGTTTTCCATTCTTCACATAAATCTAATTTAGCTTTTAAATCCTTCAGGATTCCATGCTCATTTTAACGTTATTTATATTTAATAATAAGAATGGACTGATACCAGCAATAGCAGATTTAGACACACTGGCAGTAGAAGAATTCCTCCTTTCATTTTTGCTTATGCTATGTTTTACCTTGTAAAAAAAGTAGATTCTATTTTTGTGATTCTTGAATGCAAACTTGTTGGAGCTTTTGAAATCTTCCTTCAAACATAAAAAGACAAGTCTTTAAGCAAGAGGACAGGCAGTGTGATACACTGCTCTGCTGTTCTGAATAATATTGAAAATATCAGGCAACATCCAGGTGCATTTCAGGGAGTGCTACTAAAACTAATGTTAAGGAAACTTCCCTGTCTGACCATGTAAAAACCACTCTTGTCAGTCACTCTGCACCACCTGAGCTGGGACGGAGGCACCTTTGCAGCTGCACCCCCACACTCACACAGTCAGACAAGGTCCCCTCACCAGCTCGACTCCAGGTTTTCCACAGGAGAGTCTCAGGCATGTGGATCCTTAAAATAACTTAATCTTGGTACAGCAGCTCAAGCAGGGAACCCAAAAGAAGGAAACCCTGGACTTTCATACCTCACAGTCCCAACAAGCCTAAGTCCAGAGCCCTCAGCTCCTGCTGTGTCTCCAAGTGTCTGGTTCTCTTGCCAGGCCACAAGTCCTTGTTCCCATTGTCATGTAAAGGATCAGCAATCCCAACCTTTGGCATGGGGCCCCCACGCCCCAGAGTTCAACCTGCAGCTTGCACTGCAGCTGCTCACGGAGCTACCTTCACTGAATGTATTCCCCCACACTACGTATAAAGATCCCTGTTGAAACCATGATCAAATTTGTTCCCATATTAAAAAAACTGAATTTAACCTTGATGAGTGGTAACACTGCCCTGTGTCACAATGGGACAGGATCCATCCATTAGAAGTGAACATCCTCCCATTCCCATCCTTCCGCTTTAAGTCCTGACTGTTCTCTTAGTACTTCTATCTAAAACTCTTAGATCATATGTGTAAAAACTTCCACTGGAAAGGCAAGAAGTTCCCTAAGTACCATGACTGCAACACAAGTCTGAGAGAGATAGCTGAAAAATATTCTATCTACCTGTTTTGTTAAAATATTTCACATCACAAGAATCCATAATGGGTAGTGGTAAAAAAAAGTTACAAAAAATGTATGACCCTGAGTAGGAAAGGGTTGCATAACCATGAAATAGGCAAATCATTGCTCTATCCTCTTCCCTTTTTTGCTTTACTAATTCTCGAAGTTTCAGACCAAACACTGCTCAGGTTTATAACTGGCACAACTATGCAATTCACAGGAAGATCATTTTGCATGGATACCCAACCTCAGTCAGGTCCACCAGCATGATCTTACCAGATGAGTCCTTTCACACTGTATGAATAAAAGAACAAAATTAAATTAACATTAGACTGAAACCTAAATCTAAGTTTGAGCTCTTAGTCAGGCTGATGGTAAATAATAGGTATAGAAAGGCAGGGAACGTACTGGAAATGAGGATATGGATATTATGCTTAAATGGCAGCAGAATGTGTATGTCTGCTGAAGTCAAGGGAACTGTTTTACCTCCCTCAAGGCAGAAAAAAATCAGTCTTCCACAAAATCACAGCCATGAGAGCAAAATTATAATTTGGCTCTTCAAAGAGAGTTTTCGCTCCCTCTTTACACAACTGTGGAAAGAAGAATGTCAGTCCTATTTACACAAACTAGGATAAATATTTATAAAAGGTTTTGACCCTCAAGTTTCGTGACACAAAGCATACAAAGCTAATCCCATGTTCAGAAAAGCTGACACCTTCCTCTGGAACATCTAGCACGTATCCTTATTATTGCACAAGAGTGAATAACAATGACCATTGATCTGATTCATAACAAATATTTCTGTGGCTTCAGTGGATCATGTGAATGAAAAGCAAGACTGGGGTTTGGAGGCTTAAAAATTGTATTATTATAGCAGAAAAAAGGATAAAGTCTCTATCCTGAATACTGGAATTCAAGTCTGTTCAATGATCTAATTTTCCACTTTGTTTTTTAAAAAACACATAGCTTTAAATTCAAGTATACATCACCATGTCTGCTACTGCCAACATAGCTGATGAGGAAATGTTGTGTGATTTCTGACAACATCCGAGTAGAATAACAATAATTTCAGAATTGGGCTTGAAGCCTCATTTTGAAATAAGGTGCAGCAGAGGACATTCTGCAAGAGTTCTTCCCTTCCTCTCCTTGGGTGAAGGTATTCCTAAAATCAGCATGAGTAATCACAAGAAACAACTACAGTAACACACACTGGGCTCCAGCCAGAGGTATTTTATTAATAAAGTGACACTTAAGGATTTCTTCCTCCTGTGCTAGAAAAGGTGTTGCCAGTCCTGGATATGGTCCTCAGAAAAAAAAACGTAGTAGCATCTGCTACTTTTTGAGTTATTGTGTGCTGTTTCTTTACCTGCCTTTTTGAATGCATATTGCAAGAACTTCTGAAAAGGAATGCTCTAAATACTGTAGTACAGGGTGATTCTTTTCTAAGTTGAGACACTGCTGAAAATAATAAAAGGAGACAATTCTGCCTTACGTGACGTGGCTGCATATTTGGGGGTTTTTGTTTCTTTACAATGTTTTTTTCTTTGTTCTTCACTCTGGATCCTTATACTGTATCCTGAACTTATAGCAATACAAAACTAACATGATATTTGCAGTGATCCAAGATAAATATTCATTGTTTCAATTACTTTGGTGCAGAAATAGTAAATAGAATGGTGACTGGGAACATCTGGAGCACTTTTTGGACCAAATTTCTAAATTACTGCAGAAATTTGACCTGTGTATTATAAACTTGCCTGCGTCCCTTATATTTCAAGCAGGATTTATGCCAGATCTCTGTGAAGGTGAGACAATCCATCTAAACAGGACTAAGCCACTGGGAAATAAAAGATTACTTTAATCACTTTAGGTTATCAGGAGACTTTTATAATAAAAGATGCACTTTCCTGATTATACATCATTGTCAGAAATACCAGGAGAGTGACTGAGTTTTGTGTGGCTTGCATATCTGCTTTAAGGCTGCTGTGACAGCAAAACTTGGCAGAATTAAATATGAATCTTTGCATGTGGTTTCTATAAATCCGACATTTTCCACTTTACAATCCAGAAAAGATGATTGAGCAGATGGTAATGCAAGCCACTGGATTTATGCAATTTTTTTTTTTAACTGGGAGTTTTCACTCTCAAGAACAGCTTATACATATGAGGGCCTGAAAAGGCTGAATACTAATTTTTTTGGCAGAGCACCATGCTCACATAACCTAGGTACACAAATAGTAGTTATAAATAAGCTGACTGTAGGAGGTACAGAAAACAAATTCTACGTCAATGAATTATCTCTCAGTCAACTTCAAATATGCATACATATACATATTTGTGTGCAATATTTTAATCCATTTATAAAACAAAGAACTAATGCTAGTCTGCATTTATGTAATCTAAATAAAGTATGTTAAAACCAAAAAATCTAAGGAGCAGGATGCATGAAGCATGAGCAGGGACATAATAATGAATGCATTTTTGTTTTAAGGATTCTTCTCAGGAGCTGTTGTAATCAGTGACTCAATGCATAACTTATTAATAATGCTTCATAAGAAGCTCTTTCAGCAGGTTTTCAACTTTCCTACTGGGGCCTCATGTGAACCAAAAACAAAGCTCTGCATTTTATTACTGCTCTGTTTTTCTTGTAAGATTTCCCTGAAGGCTGAAGTCTCTCTGCTCTGCCTGGGAACCATGCACAGACCAAGGAGGTCCCACGTTTTCAATGACTGTGTTTTTACTGATACTGGATGATCCTTTTTGTCACAGGATTTTTTCCTGGGTATATGCCATCCTTGTTCAAGATTTCCGGTCAGAAATACTGTACTAACCTCACCATAAGGCCATGGAAGGAAAATCTGTCTCCTACTATCAGACACAGCAGCACTGATGTTGGGCGTGTGCTCGTGCTCAGGAACTTCTGTAATCAGCAGGAAGTCAGGGGATCTTGCAGGAAGCAATTCTGCCAATTTAAGGCCAGTGTGACCTTCCAGCAGTGCCTTTCACTCGTGTTTTAACACAGAGAATCCTTGGGCCATTGGGTGTCCCAGCAGGACCTATGTTTTAGCATGTCTGTCACATGTCCTGTGGTGGCAGTCTTGCTGTGGATATGTGCCCTATGAGAGCTAACCAGCCTTTGCACAGACACCATGGGCTGTGAAGAGAAGACTTAGGACCAGCATCCTAGACCGAAAAATCCTCCAGCAGGGACTGTCTTTATTTGCAGCTCATACAGAGCTGAGCACATTTTTTGGCTCTTTACACCGAGCAATAACTCTTAATAACAACACTGTCTGCAGGCCAGAAATGCTCTGATTCATCTCAGCTTGTAATTCTGGAATCTGTATTAATGTTGCTTCACAGATTTTTTTCTGAATGGGTCCTACATACTTTCATACCAATCAGGGTGTAATTTTATTATTATTTTTTAAATTGTGGTTTCCAACCTCCCCTACCCCTTTTAAATGCTTTTTAAATTTCCCATTTCCTGTTTGATGCTGCAAAACCCCGATGCATTAAAATGCCCACCAGCCTTGGAATGCTTCCTGGTAGTGCTGCTTGGCATAAATCCTTGCAGAGCACTCTGGACTCCAGCAGTCTCCTGAAGACTGTTGACAATTGCAAGAGCTTCATGATTCACTTCTGCCATTCTCATGAATTTCCCCAAAGAATCATTAGGGATCTGGTCCGGGTAGAATATTATAACTCTGCAGTCACAGGCAGGTAATTTAAATGGAGGGCACAGCTCTTTCCTTTGCCACCAAAAACATGTCTGTTGCCTATTACCTCTGAAAGTCCCCCCTCCCCTTCAGCCTTTGCTCAGACAGTCCACATTTCTGATCCGTAGCAGATGGAAGAAAATGATTAAGCTTACACATAAGGACCAGATCCTGCAGTCCTAGCTCCTTTCTTATTCTGGCAGATTTCCCAATGACTTCAGTGCCAGAGTAATAAACATAGAAGGACAGCTGGATCTGTAGCAAAGATATTATTGTCAGCTTCCTCTATATTTCTCAGAATATTTTTCACAGACTTATTACTGAGATGTAAGGAAGTATATTTTTCCTACCCAATGTTTTGTTTGTGTTCACTATGTCTAATGAGATTCCACTGTGACAAAGTAATGCATTTTAAATTTAACATTCAAATTGTAATCCATAATTGCTACACTGCAAGGTGCAATCCAAAAGATTTGACGCTGATCTGGAACAGGTCAATCCTCTTTCCTGGGGACTATCTGTGGGAGATCCTTTAACTATTTTGTCCCTCTGTTTCAAGATATTTTTTAATATCTGGGTAAAATGAACTTTGCATGCAGCAAGCAGCATTGTGAGTACCATGAAGCCTATCTACATCACTTTGGGCACCCACTGGAATGTAGTTTACATCAAAGAATAATCACAGTGAATCATTCCACATGGACTTGGCTGCTTTGTTTCCAGAGTCTAATACACAATTCAAGTGAGTCATTATTTTAACATTGTATACCTTTCCTGTTTATAAGCAGTAGCAAGAACAATCTGGAAATTATTTCAGAAGGCAAATCGTATCCCCAGACTTTATCTTCTACAACATTCCCTCTCCTTGCACTGCAGATGGTTTGGGGAATTGGGTTTTCTTTTACATTTCATTCAAAACCCTTGGGGACAGAACTATTGTTAAATTTCTGCATGTAAATAAGGAATGACAGCATATCCATAAACAAATATGCATTTGCTATGTGTAAATCATCAAAATTCCAATAAACTCGGTAGAAGAGGGGTGATCCCATGGTTAGGTTATTTGGGCAGAGCTGCCTTCTCTGTCCATGTGTTTCATGCATGACTTTGAAAATCTAAACTTCATCCTACCTCTGTTTTACTTTCTTCAATTAAAGTATCTAATACTTTAGGGTCTCTTTGTTATCAAGGGAGAAAAATAGGCACTTCCAATGTTCCTGCCCATTATCTGTATTCACCCTTGGGATGGGATGGGATTGAACAGGACTCAGCTGTTTGAGTTGAATAGGTGTCTAACAGATACTGTAAGCCTGATCATTATTTTCTCTGTGTCCCTTCTTCAGTTTTAAAATGGAAATAATTTTAAAATTCTCCCAAGACTATCTTGGTTCTGACACCTAAAGAAATTATTAACAATGTATCAGTGAACTGACACCAATAAAGTGTGGGAAGACCAGTCACCAGCTTCTTAACACAGCTCTGAAGAGAGATAAGAGCAAGGACTTCAACACAGATATAGTAATGGCAAGAATTTAGCACCCACACTTTGAGAGCATGGAAAGATCTAGCAAAATCAAATGTACTGTGACTGGTCTAGGCCTAACTGTTGTAGATTGGATGTAAATGAAATAGCTTAAGTAAGTTTGACTGAGGTCCAAGCATTTCTCCAAGACGCAAAATAAGAGGATTAGGTCAGTGTAACAGTCTCAGTGCTCTTGTGTGTATCACTCAGGACCTATTCACAGTATGTAATTTTATTCTGCTCTAAAGCCAAAGTTTCCCTCATAGTTTGGGGTGGTTTTTTTTTTGTTTTTGTTTTTGTTTTTTTTTTGCAAAATCATAGAACTGATTTCACAGTCAGAAGTACATGGAGTCTTTCTACATGCTCATGGTGTTATCCAATGTTATGATTTACCTTTTGTTTATAGTTCCATGTGTTCGTGAAACCAAGTTTATGGTTTCCACCACAGTGCAGGCAGAAGCAATCACTGGTCTGCAGTTTTCCAAATTACAGCCCCCTGAAATCCAGAGGAGTTTCATTCCCTATAGCATAGAAATGCTTGTGAAATACAGAAATAAGAGGGAATAACAAAAAGGAAGTTGGATTAATATCAGCCTAAATAGGAAAAATCAGATAGCAGGTAAATAGTGAGTAGGTTAAAGAAATTTAGCAAAGGTAACTAAGACATAATAAAACAGTGAGATGAAACTATCTAAAAGATAATCTAAGATGAAAACCTGGGAATTTTCCAAACAGTGGGCTTTTTTACACTAGAAATAATCTCCTGGAGAAGCCAGTGGAAATATTATGAGACAAATCAATTTGGAAAAAATGAAAAAGGTTTGAGTACAGGTAGAAATCTCCCACTAGAAATGAACAAGTGGGCTTGCCTTCTTTCTTCACTGGGCAACTGACGGATATCTGAGAAGTAGGAAAATATATAAATTTTGAGGGAAATATACAGGTTTGATTCCCAGGCTTGCTACAGATTTTCTGTGAGAACTTGACTAAATCACTAAAGTTCTCATTTAGAGCTGACTGGGAAATGAATTTCACTACTATGTAGAATGTCAAGGTTCAGGAAGGGAAAAAAAAAAAAAAAAGTTGTCCTTAACCAAGATGAACTTTGGCATATTGCACCGCAATGAAGTTCTGTGGGAATAAGAAAGGCAGTGACCTCCCATTCCCTTGCTGCTGCTCAGCTCCCTGACTGTTCACTTGGCAACCAGCTGGAGTCAGAGCACTGAGGCATCCTTCCAGCAGGTGCAGCTCCTGCTTACAATGTTTCCTCTATTGCAATCTGGTTACAGCACAAATAAAAACATGTACCCCCAGGGTTAGCTGCTCAGCCTAGGCTCTGCTTGCTCTGCAACAGCTCCTCTGACTTTCCTATATATTTGGCTGGCACAGAACAAGTTCTTCCCAATTACTCTCTCTGGGAGGGCCACTTCAGTGGAGACTGGTTTGAGCTTTGTTGGCTGCTGAGAGAGGAGAGAGAGCAGCAGCCTTTACATCTGCAGCTTTGCTCCCTTCTGAATTTGTGCCACTGGGAACTCTGTATCCACAGCAGCTGCCAGGATAAGGATAAGCGCAGTGTTGGAACTCTCTCCCTGAGCTCCTTTGTGGAAAAACGTGGAGTTGTCATATAGAAAACCCACGCTGTGATCTGGTAATGAAGATCCAACACATTTCCCCATTACTTGTGCTGTCACAGTTGCTGGGTTTTCGCTGCCTTATGGGCAATCTGTGAAATGAATGCTTCTTGCAGCATGCAGTCACTTGCACAACAAACAGACACTAAACATTTTTCTGCCTCAGGCAACCAGGGTTTGACTGATACATGTGAACTGGCTCTGGCTGCTTGTGCCTCCCTTTGCTGTTCCAGGCTCTTTGGGTTCCTTGCTCGCTGCTCTGCTGGCTGTCTGAGATGTCTCTCAGCAGACACTCCAGGATGAAGCAGGTGTGAGGAAGAGGAACAAAGAAACTGATAGTTCTTAGAATTAGATTAACTCTCCAGCCTCCTGCTAGACAGTGGCACTTTTGAACATACTATTTACTTTAACTGGCTTGTGCTCATTTGCAGGCAACCCACAATGGGAGCATCACTATCAGTGAATGTGCCTCTGTAACAGGGATTTTTTTATAGCCTAGAAATGACATAGATCTGTTCAGTTGTCAATACCAAGTCCAGTGACTTATTTGGCTTGGTATAGATATATTGTTATACAGCAAAATTTCTCTAAGATGATCACCTACAACTGGAAATAAGTAAGATGTGAAGAGATCCATAGTTAGCTATATAATGTAATCTCCTGCTTATTACCCAGAGGATTTTAATAATAGTTGTGCCCAGAATTCTCATGTGCAAAGAGGTGATACTGCATTATGGGATGTGTTCCGATGATGTAAGAGACAGTCTTGGCATCTGTCTAAGTTGGCAGGATGAAGAATGGAAGAAGTGTTTGTTGATGCAAAGGTGAGTCACAACACAGTGAGAGACAACATACTTGACATGGGAAACAGTTAAATTGTATTCAGTGCTTTTACACCAAGCCCTTATTCTGCTCCAGTCTCATTCTAATGTTTCATTCAGCTGTGTTCAAGCAGGATTTATACATGTATAATATATAAAACTGCCAGCCACAAATGTGACCTGCAAGATTTTAAATATCTTGCTGTAGTGAGCTATGTGTGTAAATTAACCCTGAAATTAAATCTCTAAATGACTACCTAACGCTTTCACCTTCCACTTTGTCTAATACTTGGCAAAGAAGCTTTTAGTAATTTCTACTAATTTTTTGACTGCAGATAATGCTGATAAAAGAAGCAAATGTTAGGAGGTGACTGAACATACACATTAAAAATTTTCATCTTCTGCCCTGAAATCTCATATATGACCCTGGGGTTTTTTTTGAGGAATCACAGCACCACTAGTCAGTCATTGCAAGGGCCTCCAAGCCAGACTTCTTTTCGCAGTGGCAGCAGATGCTTGATTCCCTGTGTATAACATATGTCTTCAACCACTGCTACAGTCAAGATCTCAGTATACCAAAGCACTCCTGTCTTCAGCATCTACAGAAACAGACTGCAGCACCAAACATCAAGGATCACCAGTAATGTGCCTTGAATGCTTCCCCTGCAACTCCAGGGCTATTACTGTGATGAACTAAAGCAGAACTTGGTGCATTGCCATAACGTAATAAAGGTCACTTCCATGTAGTAAGAAGAATTGCTTTTGCTCTGAGTCAGTGTCTCTCACCAGGATCCATGGCAAATGCTATTTCCACAGAATTACACAGAATCCTCCTTTCAGACCACTGAATAGCAAGTGTCTACATACTGTGCCAAACATACAACCTCCAAAGTTTCTGTAGGGGATGTACTACCCAATGAAATTTGACTGGCAAAGCTGCGTATTTTGAACCTAGTAACCCATCTCCCTGTTCAACACTTCCTAGCGTGCTGGATGTTTCAATTAACTTTTACTGTAAGCAAACTGAAGTGAAATACAACCTAAATTCTTCGTCTTCTTCTTAACTACAAGCACAGATATTTGTAATTCACTGTTAAACACACATGTAAGCCTCCGCAGAATGGAAGCCAAAGTAGAATTCACTCTAGAGACGGCATTCAAAACTCCTAAAGAATGAAGGAAAATATGGCTGGTTTATTTTCACTTTTCTTTGGATGTATGCAAATTAGCTTGAATAATTTCCAAATCTCATTTCTTACCAATAGGTGGCACCAACATTTTCTACTTTCTTCATGATACATTGCCAGTAGTGAGATTTAAAGTCTACCTCAGTGGTAAATTATCTACTAAATCATGATGAGTTCTGTTCTGTTTCTTTCCCTGCAGATTGTGGCTGATCACAATGCAGTCATGTTCTGTTTTCCAAGCATTTCACAAACTCTGAGTGGGATATTTTGCTAGATACATTACCAATAATCCAGGCTGCTGTTCTCTTTCATGTTGTAGCAGTCATTTAACAATGTTTTATTGGTGTCTGGGTTTATGGTGGCTTGTTTTGGTTTGGGGATTGGGGTTTTTTATGTTTGATGGCTTTCTTCAGCTTTTCACACAAAGATGTTAGTGTATGTGTCAACTTTTTCTTAAAATTATCTTGCCTTTCCCCCTTTGCAAGTAATTAAAAAAAATTGAAAAGTAGACTTTTAAAAAGCCAAGTAGGTTTTTTTTTCCTGTTTCATGATTGTATGATTGCAGCCTTTACAGCCAAAATTCTACCAAAAGTAATTTAATAGCTATTTCCTAAAAAAGTTTCAGTCATGTGAATTTCATAGTTGTTTTAGAGAATATGGTACTAAAATGTAGTAGGAAAAGTCACTGGAGCCAAAAGCAAGATCAGGTTTGGCAAATTCATTTAATTGATCGAGAGAATACTCAGTGCCCTGTTTTAGTAGGAGAATCCTCGTTCTCAATGGAAGATCTGCTAGAAGTAACCTGTAACTCTACATGAGAGACCAGTGATTTCTTTTGCAAGTCAAATTTTCCCTGTTCCAGATTAATCACCAATGGACAAAAGACTTTAGTTTTCCAGTTGAGATTCACAGACAAGATTGTTTTCTTATTCTCTCCTTTCATAGTCATCATTACAAGAATGTGGTTGTAATAGACATTCTGTGAATCATAATCCCAAACTTTATAACTGTTTCTTTTTAGGGATGTGAGGTTTGATTCACAGATTCATTTTTATTCACTTGAATTCATGGCACTTCTGATCAGGAAACAAGAATGATATTTCACTTAAATTTAAAGTCTAAAGCCTGCCTACCTACCAGCCTGTATACACAAATAATTTCAAAGGGTTTATTAAGTTTGCTGTTCTGAGATACATTGTGAAAACAGAGCCCATCCTACGGATGACTGCCAAGATTAATGAAAGTTCGGGCATCCAAGTGCCATTTACATAGAAGCTGGTCTCCTTCCAACATAATTTATACCTCTGCCTTGTCATCTTTATGTCTTGCTTATTCATAAATCAAACCAAACCTCTTCATTGATTCTGCATCACCTTTTTGCAACCTGAATACTCACTTCCCCAAGCCTCATGTTCTCAGACTTGTCAGGTGCTTAATTTCTCCAACTGAATGTCACATCTGCATTTACAACATGAGCACATGAGCTGAAGAAATACCTAAGACAAAAATATCCATCAGTATTCTTTACATCTCTGGTAACCTTGTCATCAACTTCTGTTCATGCCATGCAGGTGTGTCTAAAATCCATTGGCAACATCTGAAAATGCTCTTTTACTTGAATTTAAGTTATTGAATTACTCTAGTGACTTCAGTGTTGTGAATATGCTCTAAAATGCAAGACATTACCTTATCTAAACTTTTCCAGAAAGCCAATGTATTTAAAATAGTCATTATCCCACTACTTAAATGATTTAACATTTTGCTGGCCTTTATACAGCCTTAATTAACATCTCCCTTTTCTATGCTGAACAGTCTGGAGTTTTCCATTTCTCTACAACTGAAAGATTCCAAAACACACACCTATGGCTGAAACTTGTTTAATTTGGGATTTTAGGTATCCACCCTGTATTGCAAAAGTAGACTGTGTGACGCAATATTGTTTTCAGCTGCGGACATTGTAAAACAAGTATTGAGTAATCAGAATGTATCTTTATCCTTGTGTGTGCTTAGCAACCCTACAGGTCTGGATGACAGAAAGAATTTGCCCTTGGACAGCAAGTTAACAAGACATCAAACAGTCAGGAGGGAAAATAAAAACTTTGCTTATATTTCACACAGAGTATGGAATGAATAAAGAACCTAGCAATCACATTGGTTTATATTAGGGCAGGATTTCAAACTTTTCACTTTTAAATGTGGGCAGATGCTTTAGGGAGGTCTGGAAGCAGGAACAAGAAACTTTCTCTTTTTGCATCCAATGGAGTAGCTGTCAGAAGAACATCTGTAGAGGAGCAAGATATTTCTTGACCTTGCCACTGGCACTAAATAGATGTTCAATAATGACTGGAAGAAAATGAAAAAGGAAAAAGAAAATGGAAAAGGAAAAAGAGGGGAAAAAGAAAAAGGAAAAAGAAAAAGGAAGGGAAAAGGAAATGGAAGGGGAAGAAAAAAGAAAAGAAAATGCTGCTTAATATTCTTCAATACACTTCTCAAAGGAATCATAAAAAACAATGGGATGAACATGATACAGAAACCTAAGGGGGTCATATTAAGGCTTGTCGAAGTAGTGGTGCTTTCCAAAGAAATGCACGAGGAAAGCACTCATTAACATCTGTGAAGTCCCTCACAGTGTCCCAGAGTCCAACAAGGCATAATGGAGTTGACATATATTCCATACAGGAATTAGATCAGAGGAGGAGATTTCTGTGGTCATGGCACAGCAGGTACTGAGGTGACTGTGTTAGGGAGTTTATATACTCAGAAGAGTGAGAAGGCACTCCCTTCTCACCTGTCATCCTCTGCTCTTGGGAACCCAGAAATTGTTCATCAAATGAGCTATGACTGGATTCAATTGATCTCACTGGTCTGAGAAGGTATCTGAAGTCAGAATTGTTGCCAAACTTATCAACTGCCCTGCAATGAACTTCTATTCACACTGCAGGTAGCTCCCACTCCCTCACAGAAAGCCACTCTGGGAAGGACTCTGACTTGTCTGCCAGTTGAATTTTTAGGAGCAAAAGGGGTACATGAGATCTTCTGGGTCAGGTACAGAGGACACCTTACAGCTCAGAGAGCTCTGGAACAGCCACATTGCAGAGCAGGGAAACACAGGTTTCCAAATGCGCTTTCCTTGTCCGGGTTCTTGAATACTGCTGAAGGGAAGGAATGCAAGGGCTGGCAGCTCCCATCTCAAGCTCACAGTCAGAGTCATGTCTGCCTTCCAGGGTAAATGTAACTGTTGGACTCAGGCTTCCCAGCTCACCCTGACTCACACTCCTCTGTGCTCAGAAAAGTATGGTTTTAGAAGAATTAAGCACACAGAAATACAGTTTAGCACTTTGTTGGAAGGATTGCTGAAATTAAGTTCATACCCAATTTTGGAAGAAAAATGCCTCTAAAAATCTGCTGCCTATGGCTAAATAGAGTATGGTTCATGCAATCCATCTCCTTTGACTTTCACCATCAACAGTCTAGGTGTCTACACTGGAACTAGTGACTTTAGGCTCAAGAGAGGGAAATTGATGCTTTTAAAGAGTGAGTCATCTGACCTATTTTAGATATCTCTGTTAGGAAGAGACAAGTGAAGGTCTAAAGTACCTATTTTTTTCTACTGATTCTTAAACAAATTCAGAAAACCAGATAAGAAACTATTCATGTAGGTGAATCTGACTTTGTGTATCCTGGAGCACCCACTGCTAGAGTTGCAATCCACATCATCCAATTTAGGCAGTGACTGACAACACAAGGCTGACATTTATAGCTTTACTAATAATCTATGTCGAGGTGGTACAGCTGGTTGTGAAGGAACAAACAAGTAATTAAAGGAGCATGTTTGCTTCCCCTGAATTCAGTCTGTGTGTGGTTTTGATTTGATGACTTTGTAAGAGATGCAGCAGTCTCTGCTAGCCTAAGCTTCACAGCAGATAGAAATGTCTGTGTGACAGCAGGCAGGAAAAAACTGGGAAAGTTAGTTTCTGGGGGGCAGGGAAGGAATGACAGTTTTCTTTTTGACAAATAGTACATTTATTAAGTTAGGAATCCAGTAGTTAGATTTGGTTGCTAACTAGTCCTTCTCAAGTAAATACCTAAGTTTTCAGTAGTTCAATGGAGTGAGATAGGCTTGCTGAAGACACACATAACTTAGGTAACTGCTCTCTGCAGTGACTGTATCAACCCTCAAAGTGATCTTCCTAAGTCAGCCGGCAATCCCCTGGGGGGTGAGGAGGCTGCTGGAGTTCCTGGAGCCTCATCATCGCATCAACTCTTCCAGCAGCTGACAGGGTAACTCGGTCCCTGCTGCCTCACCTGGATGGCAGAGGCACTCCTGCAGGAGAGATTTCTGCATCTCTCCCCTTGCTTCTGAGCAAGTACAGGGGATTCATTTAACACCTCTGGATTTTTCAGACCAAGAAGAGAGTTACTTCAGGAATAAAAAATCCTAAAACACTAGAAATCAGAAGACTGGATGCTTGTTTGGATCTTTCAGCTGTTCTACATGGTTCAGGTCTCACCAGATACAATCACAAATTTCACTAAAATGCTTCAGTAAAAGTTGTAACCTGAGCTGCTCTTTCCAACAGTCTATTATATTAAATTGCACAATGATCTCTCAGATGTGCATATATTATTCTCTCATTTTATAGGTTTTTCTAAGCCTTTAACTTTATTATTTTTAAATTACATTATTGCATTAGCTAACATGGGCCTGCAATTTCTGTGTTCTCAAAAAAAAATTGAAAACAACTAATAAAACTGCTTTAGTTTATAATAGTGTTGCATTAATATATGAGAGAACATTCTTGTCACATCGGATCTATCTTATCCCATATTTGAGAAACTATTTTGGAGTATTTGACATTGCTCTCCCCTGTCCATCTTTGTTTTCAACAATACAGTGTGAAATTAAATGTATTCATATCTTAAGTTCTTAAAAATGAAAGTCGTCTTTGTATAGAATCTAAAATAGTGATATCTTGGGTGGCTGCCCAAGTACTTAATCCATGGAAAAGTTTTAATATTGATGCAGCATTGTTGCTAAAGATAGCAAGTCAGTTGCAGTCACAGTCATCATATATATTTTAAAGATGGTCTGGCACAAACTTTGGCATATCCTATATTTCTCTAACAAATGTCTCATTGGGTGTCAGATTGCTGTTATACTACTTTAAGACATGTAAGGAAGTAAGGAGAGGGAAACTTGTGAAATCTATCCTCCCATTTCTTCCACTGGAAAAAATATTAAAGAATATTTTAAGAACACCCTACCCAGTCACATTTACCAAAATCTTCCATCTTTCTTTTTTATTTATATGCTGGTCTTAATTATGTGTTTCATCTGTATGCTGGTTTTAGTTATTTGCTAAGAATAGCCTTTGATAATCTATTTTCTCTTTTAGGCTGTTTGTGACTGAGTCAAACTCTACTTACTATTTACTGCTCAAATTTTTAACAAAAGAAATGGTTCAATTCATTGGAGTCCCTGTGTTAAACTGCTATCAAACTGTTCCCTGTTCCTTCTGCAATGAGTATGGCACATTGCTTACTATATTTTCAACAAGGCAGTCAGTCAGGATATGAGAAAGCATTGAAGTGAGGGCTCCATTGGTTCCCTCAATAATTTCCTTACAAAATAATTATACTCACCCCAGGTAAAAATGTGTTCTCAGTTTCTAATTTTTACCACATGGATTTGTCTTCCTGTTGTTGGCTCTTACTATGGCCTCTGACACTCATGTATGAGGTGGACTGTGTGACAATGACATTTGTTTAGGTCCTGCATGCTGTCAGCTCTTAAGAAAGCATTGTCCTCTACTGGATGTGGTATGGGGAGTGAGGGTACAGGGAACTGAGGTTGTCTCCACCTCCTTTCAGCTCTGTCCATGGAAGTTATTTGCAGTTGGTAACCCATGCAATCATAGCAGGGCTGGAGGCTCTCCCTGTTTCTTCCAGGTCCTATCTATTAATAAAATGCTACCAGTAACCTCTAAACATGGAGGTGGAAGCCCAAACTCATGGATGCTTTTACACAAGCACTTTCTGTCTGTCTTGTGCCTGTAGTGGCCCATGAAGAGCCAGCTGTGCCCAGGCACACCTGGGTAGTTTGCAGAGCTTTGTGTACAAAATGCCACCTGCTCCATTTCCTTCACTATGACTTGGACGGTCTGTGAGTCATGCCAGCCAGCCTGCACCAGATTAAGGGGTTTAAAAGGCAGCACTATTGATCTACCACTGTGTCACTGATAAGTGTGAAAGATTTATTAAAAAAAAAAAAAAAAAAAGAAGAAGAAGACATGTAGCAAATGTAAAAATAAAAGCTCATGGTCTTGCTGCCTTTAAACATCACAATAAGGCACCTCCCATGGAAAGCAGTGGAGGTGAAGTTTCTATTCCATCCATTCTTGCACAATTCACCTGTTTGGATGCAGGATTTCAGCTTTCATGGAGCCATTTTAATTGCTTATTGTCATAATGTAATTGCTTTTGGAGGAAAAATGAAAGAAGGAAAAAACCCCAGGAAAATTCTTTTGAAAACTTTGAGGAATTTGAATTATATGGGACAATCCAAGGTTAATTAAGTAGAGGAAAAATAGCGGAAAGACTTACTGAGAATTAAATTATATCCAAGTAAGTGTTAGCATTAGGAATAAACTAATAGGTAGGATGGCCAAGATATAGCATTGTATTTATGTTTGGCTTATATAGAGGAATTTCATACTTGAGAAATATACAGTCTTTAATGAGAACAACAATGGTTATTATCACCATTATACTTTGGGGTAGCTACAGACTCATAAACTAAGGCTAAATGAATTATATGCCAAAGAACAAAGAGAACTGCTACCAGAACTAGGTCTCTTGATTCCCACTCTGTTTTTTCCAATGGACTTTATTGAATGAAGGATAAACCACATGCATAAGTTTTAAGGAATCTTTTTCTTGTTGTCTTTATAAGATATTGCACTTTCTATCATTTGCATAAATGGAAAAGAGGAAGCCTTTCTTTGACGGGTATATATATTTTTTTTTCTTCCCCAGAGCTTTGGGAAATGAATTGAAAGCAGATATAACTGGTAAGGGATCTGGTGGAGTACTAATATCTGTGAGTTTGCACTAGAGTATTTTAAAATTTGAGTTCTAAGCTTCAAAAAAAAGCAATGATATAACAAAAAGGGAATTTGGAGTGGGCTGTATGTAAAGAAGCAATGTAGAGCATTTCTAATGTGCACATAGATAGTCTTGGTGCCCTGAGCAACAGGGTTATGCTACATGAAAATGACACCTGTCCATTGCTTGCTTTGTACACAATACAGTGTATATATATTCACTGGACACCTGTCCAATGCCTTGCTCATTATATATCTGCTCCTCAGACTGTCAGCTTTTGGTTTGGCTTTTATTTTTTTGTATCTCTCTATACTGTCTGGTTATAGTCTGAGCCTCAGCTGTCCCAGAGATGCCTCTCCCAAATTTCACATTTGTGTCTAAGAGCTGCCATTCCCTCTCACCAGCTGTTTGCCCCACCTAATAGTTCATCTTTGTATCCTACTTGCTTCTTTCTTCTATTTATATCTACACTAATGCATGTAATTCTAGAATATACTTGTAATGCTTTAGCACAGAAGTCAGGCATTCTAATTCTGAATCTCCTATAGAAATAACTTGCCTTTTCCTTGGCACTTACAGAATCTAGTTGAATTTTCTTTCATGCTGCAAAGAAAGGTCTCTGTGGAGCTGGTTGTTTTCTGCATGGATGCTTTCATGGTGTACCTATCTCAGTATGGTATAAATTTTAGTAAGGTTCTTTTCCCCCATGCACACTGTTATGCAAGCAATGGGAGCCAGGGATAGAAATATTTTATAAATTAAAAAGAAATCAGTAAGTACATTGAAGCAATTAGTGTAAATGAGTTCAACAGACAAACAGGCAGACAGGGTTCTCTGTGCTGTCTTTTCCTGCCCCCAAAGCTTTAAGTGTAGTACAAGAGCTAAATGAACAGAGTGAAAAATGACCACATATAGTGGGCCAAGCTCCAACCTCACTGACAGAGCTGTAGATCCAGAATAAGAACATAAAACCTGCCATCCTGGGTGAGCATGAAAGTCCTTTTAGTCCTTTTCGTTCAGTCCTGGAGAACAGTGGGCAGAGGCAAAGGCTCAGGACAAGGATAAGGCAGCAAAAGTATACTTCTCCTGCTGTAGCCTTTGAACTGGAGCCTAATTTAATGGAGACAGAGATTGTAGTCCATGGTTGAGTTTAATAGCCACAAACAGACCTCTCCTCTGTGATCTAATCCCTTCTTAAATCTGTGGATGTTGGGAGCTCCACAACATCCCAGTGCAGTGAACTCTATAATTTCACTATGTTTTAAGTGAAAAAGTTTTGCTTTAAACAAACTGCCTGATCATTTCACTGAATGCTCCTTCTTGTATTGGGAAAAACTGGGACTGCACTTTTCCATTTGATATTTTTGTAACATTTGTAATTTTATGGTAATTTCACTAATGCCACTGGGGGACCTTTCAACTGACTCTGCTGTAAGGCAAGGTCAGAGACTTGTTTCTAAGGAATCTGATTAATTCAAAACTCCAGCTGCTGCTTTCATCAGGATAGGCTCCCTAACCATATCTGTTTACAAGAGGAAAGTCTTCTGGAGTTCAGGATGTGCAAGGAGAAGGGAGGGAGGTGAGAGGGATATAACCTGGGAGGTGCCTGGAAACACTGCATTTCAAACGCAGCGCTCTTCAAGACATCTGGATGGCCCAAAGCAAGAGCTTGTTCCACAGGTAGAGCCAGAACCAGAGGTGCACACAGGTGTGCAGGATTTGCAGCAACCCTTAAAGGCCTAGAAGCACTTAGATTTCTAGAAGCTGAGAGTGAAGTTGGGCCTGACTCCTGGAGCTCATGACAACACTGGCCTGCTGTCTCTGCACTCCCCTTTGCAGTCCTTGGAAAGCAAGAGCATACACACCATTCCTGCCATATGCTCTAGGTATCTTCCACATGTGGTGAGACTAACCCCACAGTTAGGGTGGTTCTACTTATCAAGGATGTTAGTCAGACTTCACAGGGCTGATTTGCAGATCACCTTGTCTTCTGTGATGTTCCTTGGGCTGTCCAGCCTTTGCTTCAGAAATCTCCCATTCTCTTATCTCCTACCCTGGTGTGAATAGCTGACTGTTCAGTATAGCCACGAAAAGGTCTGGGAGAAATCAGTCTTCTGGGATATGTGCTGTAGAAGTTTGCTTCACAAGCATCAGTTCCCCTCCAACAACAGGTGATGATAAGCAAGATATGAGTCAATAGGTATTTCTAAAACCAAAAATAGAGGCACCTAGAGTGGAGCATCTTTTGACAGGATGTAGATGGAGAAGGTTAAGGCAGTAAATGTATACACAAGAATATATAAACATCCTCAACTTCAAACTATTGTCTTGTCTCTTAGTGGACCTTTGAATACGACAGTGCTGTGTGACAACTTTTAGTTCAACACATTTGCAGGGATTAGGATATGTGTTATATATGTCAGGCAAACATATTTAGCCCAGCAGCCTACTGGACCCCTACTCTCAGACAGAGAAAATAGAACACCACAGCCAGGAGCAACAAGCTCCTCTCGTGCTTTCTCCATAGAACAGATACAAAATGGTTTCATTGGTGTTTGCATGCAGCCAGTTTAACCCAGTGCTTAACCACAGAAACTGCCTCAATGATGTACTGAGATGGACTCATCAGTGTCAGCAGCATGGCTATGGAGCAAAAGGAATCTATTGCAATATCCTGAGAGGATGGAAGTCTCTTCTGTAAATGCTTCACAAACAGCTGTATTACTTCTCCAGAATTAACTCCTCCAACAGGGCTATGAATGCCTCCTTCTGCATGCTGAAGAGCCCAGTATAGGGTACAAAAGCAAAATAGATGAGTAATCCTTGCAAAGACTGTTCAGAACCATCATGATGCCCTGGGCACTTTGTAGCCATTCAGATTTCCTTGTCAGACACTGAAGTTTGCTTCTAGTACCAGCCAGGACAAGGTAAATCTTGAGAAAAGCAGCACGCTTTGGACTGCATTGACGCAGCTGGTGCTTTCCACCTGTCTTCAGTAGAGAAAGGCCATGGGAGGGATGTGCAGTGTGGTGTACTGGCATGTACTAGTTATACATGCTTCCATGTATAATTAGTTACCAATACCAAACCAGTATTAGTAACTGCAGCATTAGTTAGTTCATGGTTTTTTTTAACCACAGAATCACCAGGGCTGGAAGGGACCTCTGGTGATCATCCAGTCCAAGGCAGGATCACCTAAAGCAGGTTACACAGGAACACATCCAGGTGGCTTTTGAATGTCTTCAGAGAGGGAGATTCCATGATTTCCCTGGGAAGCCTGTTCCAGTGCTCTGCCACCCTCAGTGTAAGGAAGTTCTTTATCATGTTGATGTGGAAATTTATTGGTTTATGGTCACTGCTCCTTGCTCTGTTGCCAGGGTCATGGAAAAAAAGTGATGATGATGAACTTTAGAATGATCTGCTCCATCACCATTCCAGGGATGGTGGTGAGGCTGACTGGCTGGTAGTTTCACAGGTCTTCCTTATTGCATATCTATTATCTGTTCTCATAATATCTGATTTTTCTAACTGTGTTTCAGATAATCTCTTCCTATTTTCTGAAGTCCCTATAGTGAATACATGTTTTTGCCATCCTCATTTTGTGGATAACATGATATAAGCTCTCAGTAACTACCTCAAACACAGTTTAGGAAGAACAGATGACAATTTTTTCCTGCATCCTGTTTAATTGTACAAAAGTATTTCATTAAGTAACCCTTCACCACTCATTTCTCACCTGGAAGAAAGCAGGGGCAATATCACAGAGATACTCAGTCCATCTGATCCTTGGGCCTTGCTGCTGTCTGGGAATCTACTCTATATATACTTAAAATTGGTTCTCTCTTAAACCATTCAGGGAATATAATTCTGGTACATGAAAAAGAATGATTAAAAAAATAAACCTGATGAAAAATATTTAAATACATGAAAATTAATGTAGAGATTTTTTAATCAATGTGTTCTGATCCAAAGGCAATGGGTCCATTGTAATGGAATGTTAGGATTTGGGGTGTTATCTTCTGCCCTCCTAGTAGAGAAATCCCTGAGACTTGTGTGAGAATAAGGGAAGTTCACTTGTGTATGGGTGTATTTGAGAGACTGTTTTATCTTTGATTCCTCCTTAGCTCCTCTAATCCAGTGTCTCCCCCTTTATCTGCCATGATACTGTGTCTTTGAAGAGTTTAGTGCCTGACAACAGGCAGGTCAACAACCTTTTGGTTGGGTGCTTTATACACACAAATTGAATAAACACCCCAGGAAATTCTAATTCCCGGTGAAAAAGTTTCAAAAAAAGCCCTGGCTCATTCTTGTGCCCAAGATAACACAGAGTGACACATCTGCATCAGAGACAGTGACTCATAGCTAGGGGTTGAATTGTTGCGGGGGATTATTCTATCTGCTGGCTGTATCAAGTTAAGAAAGATGGAGGTGCAACCCTGAATGCCTTATTAACTGCCAAAATAATTACATCATGGACAAAAAGGGGAGATGAAAAGTAATTACATCAATTTATACTCTTAGTTTATGTGTTCTGGAAAAAGTCTGTATCTTGTATCAAAGGCCTCAGGCAAGTTTCATGCTTTACAGTTTGACAGCTTCTGCCCTCGCAATGTAAAATATTTATTTAGATAAAATGTACTTATGTTGTTGTTATTTTCTCATTGTCTCATCCAGCTATTTTTGTTGCTTAAATCCTTCCACAGGATATTTAACCCTGTGTATATTTTGTTCACTTTTTGAGATTTACAATGAAAAATGGCACCCTTAATGCTGTATTTGCCATGAATTCATCTTCCTCCAAGGCATCAGTGATTTCTAGAAGTGGGCTGCTGGTATGGCTATGGGTAAACACAGACATTTATGGAATCAGAATCTAACTAACTGGAATTATTTTAAAAAAAAGAAAGAAATCAGAAGTAGAGAGTGTAACCACAGCTGTTCTCAGTGAAGAAAGTGGACAAAATATGTGAATTTGCACTAAACCATAAGATCAGCAATTTCTCTACCATGGTTACCTAGTCTGCATTTTTTATTCTTAACTAAAGTAAAACGTTATTGTCAGAACCACAGCATAAATTAGAAAAAGCTGCCACTGTGGGAGGTAGTGAGAGCTCCCTGGCAATCTCAAAATCAGGAGGAGACAGGATGCCAGCATCCCCTCCCAGCATCCTGCCTGTCTGAGAGGTGCAGTGCCCAAGCTCAGGTGTGGTGGGGTGCAGAAGATGGATGCTGTTTTCCCTCAGAGAGGGGCTGCAGGATCCTCCCTGACCTCTCTGCACTGACTCTGCTGTGCACCCCTTGACATCCTCCCCCAAGCTGTCTTTGGTACCACTCAACAGATTAGCACCTCACAGGTAGGAAACCCATAAGCAGAAACAGTTTCCTTATAGCACTGGGTCCATTCAAAAGTGTTTTTTTCTCTTCCTCACAAATAACCAAAGCACCATAAATTATCTATGAGTGGCTAAATATTTCAGTAACAGCCCTCCCAAAATTTATCTCTACAGCAGGGTTTGGACATGCTTTGCTCTCACACGACCAGTGGTTGAGGCATTACTCAGAAAAACTGGAGGGAAAAATATTTTAAGAAAGAAGTAGGAAGGAGTCTCCTCCTGGGAGACAGTGGCATGGGAATTGCTGTTGGCAGGAGCAGGAGGCCTCTGTGCAGGAAAGGGGATGAAAGTGAGAGCCTGCAAGTCAGCAGATGGGGAAAGCTCAAGCTCAAAGGAAGCTGATTGACTATTTTCAAAAGCAGACATGGTGGGAATTTCAGAAGAGAACAGGCAGGTTTTATATTTTGAGAGAAGGGCTGGGTACTCATTGTCTGCCACGCTGATTTCCTTGTGAGCACCAGGAACGACTGTGTCCGCCTAATGATGTCTGAATTTATTTTTCAAGAGGGGAATGTCTGATTGCCCTTCCCGACACTTATTTTGAGAATCAGCTGCTGTTGTAGCAAAGTACCAGCCATCCCCTTGGCTCCTATATCAAGAGAAGGAAAAAATGGGTTGAAGATTTAACCCTTTATTCTCCAGGAATCCTCTGGTTTTGATCACGGTAATTTTTTTACTGCTTTCCTACTTTGCTTTTTCTTTGTGTTATTTCTTCTCTTTCACCCTGAAAAATGCATCACACATTTTAAATGTAGGAAATTCTCTGCACATGTTGCTTTAAAGTCTTCTGCTGTATGGAGTTACATGTTTTGAAGCAGTGACTGACAGGTGACACTGCTTTGCAAGGTGTGGATCTGCTGAGAGGGAAGACAAGTTGTCAACTGCTAGTGACAGACATGGAAAAAAGGAAGACAACCAAAACCACCAGAATATTGCAAAGGACAGATATCCCCAGGCCTTTCTTTGTGTTGAAGCAGCAAGTTTTATCTCTGAGGGAATTAGTGATTCTTACCCTGAATGTTTTATATTTAAATCTTCTCTATGAGGTTGTCTAAATCTTGAAATTTTACCAAATAAAGTCACTCATCTTCAGTGGTTTTATTCTGTATACATCTCTGTGCACAGAGATACATAGATATATAGATATAGATATATATACACATACATGTATGTAGATACCTTTTGTGAATAACTACTGTGCTGTTCAATCTTTTAAAGAAAAAGAAAGGAGTATTGCTGTAACTACTACACTAAAAAAATTTTGCCACACTGACACCAACCAAGTGCTTGACATTGAAGTGTTAATATCAGAATATTTCTTTGCTGTTGTAATTTGATGTCCGACCTGCTCCTGTCACAGCTGGCCAGTACTGGTAGCTGACAGCTGGGGAAAAACAAGTAACATTTTGCATGTGTGTTTGGTCCCTCCAGGACTATAAGTATGGTTTTACACAAGAGAAAAGATACAGCAGGAGGGGCCAGTTCTGATAATCATTTCCCAGTAAAGAAGTCAGAAGACTGGACATTGAAAGAGGGGAAATGGGATTATTATGGTTGGGTCTGAGAAGAAGAATCATAATGGCAGATAGAAGTCAAATTAATTTTAGAATGGATTTTCCAAAAAAGCTTTCTGAGTAGTAAGGTCCAAGAATATATGAGCTGTGTTTTGTGAGTTATTGTGGGCCCAACTCCTTTTGAAATGTAACTGGACAAAAAACTCGAGTAAGTCCTCTAGAAAACAATCATTTGGCACTAGGAAGGAGTAAATGACTTAATAAGACATCCTTCTTTGTCTAATTTCTGTGGTTTTATGATTGAAAGATTCTTCTGCCTGCTAGTCTTACGTTCACTGTTATAAAATCCTGTGTCATAAAATTAATCTGAGACCCAAGTGCAATTAGGAGTGTGTGCAAGTAATGGCAGTGATGCAGCAGCAAGTGGCCCCAAAATGTGAAAAGGAAGCGTTAACATAGAAAAGTGAAGCAAGGTTTCCTAAGAAGCTATTGGCAAGTTCTTTCTCCCTGCAGTGCAGTCAATGCAGTCAGTACTCTGCACCTTAGGCTCTTTAAATCCTGTATCCTAAATCCATGTTCCTACCAACATCCAGACACAGATGAAACTTGGCTCCCTTGAGGAGATTCGCTGACCTGATTGGAGCTGCTCCTGTGTAATGGCATACCCTTTGTGTCGTAAAGCTGGGAGACCTTGCACAGACATTAATGATGCTGCTACAAATCACAGAGATGTGCCCAGTGAGTCATTGGCACAGCAAGCCATAGAGCTCAGCTCCAGTAAATCAACTTTTTTCCTTCTGGAAAAAAATGCTTTAGGTGTTTTTGTGCAGTATTTGAAAAGTTCCTTTTATGTACACTGAAGTTACAAAAAATCAAAAAACTCAAACATCCACCCTGAAACCTGGCTTTGCAAACACTTGCTTAAATCAGCTCTACTGGTGTAAGCATACAGTGTATATATTTAAGGAATTTATGTATATTGAGGCATGAGATCCAGTAGAAACAATTTTACGCCAATAAGGTACAAGCATACAAAATGTATACTGGGAAAGGCACAAGAGTGCAAAAATTGAAACATTGCACTGTGAGTCTTCGAGAGATTTTTCATAGAAACATATAAACCTTGATCTGTTAGTATAGGATTAAGATTATTTGAGACTATAATTCCCACTGATTTCAGCACATGGCCTCCATACACTGCTGCCACAAGAGCTCAAGTGACTTGAGCTGTTACACCACCTCAAGTGTGTGAACTTGAAACTCAAGTCTAACACTCCCTTAGAGTGTCTTGTTTTCAGCCCAGTAAGACAGCAAGGGCTCCTCTGCATGGCCTCCTCTCCACTTGCCTTCTAGCAGAGACCTATTCACACCACTAAAACTTTAGGTTTTAACAGGTTTTCCTCAGTGGCCTATGCACAGTACAGGCAATATCACCTGAAGGCAGAGCTATGCCTGATAATGCAGAAAGGTTGATTTAGCCACAGTCTTCATGCTTTCAGACAGTCTGTGTGCCTGCCAGACACATGCATGTCCTGTCCTTACTAGGGGAGAAGGTGGTTTTGCAATTACAGCATGACAGCTGTTCAATAAAACAAAGACAAAATGAGATTTTTCTCACACTTTGCAAGTATGAGGCTTACCTTTTGGAAGCTGAAAACAATAAAAGATGTTGTCACAGTCACTCACTGCCCTGGGCAGCAGCAAGTCAGAAATGAGAGCACTCATCCTGCCAGACCTCCTTTGAAAAGAGATTGCACAACAGCGCCGATAGCAGTTCTAATGGCACTAACAACACAGATATTTCTTTGTGCAACAGTAACAATTAAGAAACGCTTAAGCATTTTCTGCAGCACCAGAGCTCTTTGAGTCAGCAAGAAAAATGAAAACTGCTTCTCTATGGAAGTCTCTGGAGAGAAACAGAAAAATGAACCTGTAAATGCCACAGCTATCAGTGCTTCTCTTTTTTTATTCTCTCTTAATGATGGGTTTTAACCCTAAGAAAGAAGGAAGAGAAGATTTTGCTTTCCATTTTACCTCAGCCTAAGTGTTTATTTTTTAAATTTGGATGAGTCAACACACACTTTTACAACATAAGGGCCCTCCTTGGAAAGTCCCACTTTTAGCCAGTTTCCCATGGTAAGTCTGAAATACTTTGTACTGCACTCCCCCTTCAAATGCCCTGATTGCCCAATAAAAGGCCAAGATAATTAGATTAATTGCTCTACCCTTTATAAATTTTCACAGGAAACAATTACAGTCAGAAATAATGAATATTTCATATTTACAAATTTGTTGTAGGTCTCTTCCTCCCCAGCCTTTCTCTTATGAAAGAAGATAGGTTTGGCTTTGCTTATCCATAGAACTGTCTTTTCTGCCATAAAATTTGGCCATAAAATTTGCTGTTGATCTACAGCGGGTACGTTTTCCAGCACAGCAGTATCAACTAGGGTTATTTTTATTTTAACCATTTGTTTATATTGTCAGCAGCTTAGTGTAGATATGGTTACACTGGGATGGAAAGTGTTTTTGCCAGTATAACATACTTCACTTGGGAATTAATGTTTTCTGTGCCAGTAAAATAGCTTTCTTTTCTTTTCTCCCTGGCCAGTAGAAGCTGCACCCACACAAGGATGGTTTGCCAGGACAGTTATATTGGTAAACTTTTCCTCCTGCTGACCTGGTCTCCAAAACAGCATTGCATAAATAATAGAGACAGGTGGGAGCAATCATAAGTGAATGCCAAAATACTGCAGCTGAGTTCATTCTTATGTTAGAAGCCTTGTGGTACTGTGGTTCTGTCAAGGGTCAGCTATTTTGGGGCAGGAGGAGAGAATTGCAGAAGGAGGTGACACACTTCAGCATTGCTTAAATTCTGCCTTTAGAAATAACTTCACAGTTAAAGCTACTTTGAAAGGGAGTAGGGCCAGATTATGGCATGACTCCAGTTCCTAGGTGGTCAGGACTAGAAGGTAGAAGAGATAAAACAAAAGGAAAAGCTCTCATGGGAGTAGCTGAAGAAGAGGAGATTCTTTTTTAGTTGAGCCAGGGGAAAAAAGGAAGGATCTAACTGTAGGATGCTGGCAGAGGGAGAAAGGCACTTAGGTGGGCTAGGCCAGTTAGAACACACAGCTCTTTGAACATGTGTCTCTGTACTGGCTCACTCTGCACACTGGATGAAAATCAAGGCATTGGCTATAATTTAAAAGCAGTGGCTGGCTCTGTTCCTGGTGGTCTCCATGGTCTCCAGCACTGCCTCATGCTGTCTTTCACTGAAGCTTCACTACTGGTCCCAAGGGCTGGACTCCAGTAAAGCAGGAGTATGTGTTCTTGGAAGAGGACTTTTTATCTGGAATTTTCTAGTTTCTGCAGTATGGTAGCATCCAAAGTGTATAAATTATTTAGTTTTAATTTTTTTTTTCATGCCCACTTATCTATTAATTTTTGCATGCATTTAATCCATATGTTTTGGCCATGGGGGTTAATTTTCAAGAGCTGTGTCTGGCATACCAAATGATCTCTGCTCTGAACTCTTTTGAACTACACCAGTTGTTAACAAATGTTTCCCTGAGCAGCTGTAAGGCACCTGGATACTGTGATGAATGTCCCAGTCTAACCAAACTAAATAATGCCTTTACAGTACTTATCAGATAACCCAAGTATCTACTGCTGGTTATGACATTTGTAAACTTATCCACTGTTTTACATAATTAATGGCTGCTGTAAATATTTAGATACTGTTCTTCTCTGTATGAAAGAATGGAAAACAAAGTGTATACTTGAAATGCCAGAACAATATTAGAAAAAAAAAATGGGGCAAATTGGCAATATGTTTTACCTCCTTGTTTAAATTAAAACACAGGACTTAATCAGGTTTTCTTCACAGGTCTTCCGTTATTTTCTGGATTTACTTAGACTTTAAGGATGGTCAACAAAAAGCTATTCACAGTGTGTCAGTGTACCACTTCTTACCTTTATATGAAGAGAGATATTATCTTTACTGCAGCAACCAAAATTCATCCAGAATGAGCTTGAACCCTTTGCTATTAATGCCTAGGGTCTGAAAAACATTTCTTGCAACATGTTTCTACTGCATCCTGTTGAACTCATTTTACAGTTTGACAATGGCATTATGGATTGCTTAATCTTTCCTTTTTGTAAAGAAAAGTCAAGACTTGCCTTCCTACTAAAATAGTATTTCTTTTGTGAACAGTGGGTTAATGAATAAAACTGTTTTCAAGGTCAGATTGGCAAGACAGGCTTATAAAAAATCCCCTCATGCTTCAGCAGTGATAAAACAAGAATTACAACTCAAGTTTTGCTTCTTTCTCTTAAAACCATCTGATTAAAAATAATGATAGATCACTCTGACATGCATCATAGGTTTGAAAGTTAATTCATACTCTTCCGTATTATTGCATTAGTGACTAACTTCTTGTATCTGCAAAATAATATAAGGAAACAAAAATCCCTCGGCAACAAATGATAAACTGCTATTCATTATCAGGATCAGTTTAGTTATTTTAACAAAAGATTCATAATAGAAAAATATTTTTATCTTTGTATACAATTTCCTTTCTATTTTGTTGTTGTTTGGTCTCAATAATTGGAATTACTGTATCTTTTTAACTCCTTAGAATTCCTATTGAATTTAGAGTTGGTTCTTGGTTCAAAATAAAATTTTATCAGTTAGACAACACCTGTTAAAGTATCAGTTACTGATGGCTTCTGTAGATATTTTTGCTCTTTGATCAGCAAGACACTTAAAAGCATTTTAAAATGTCATTGGATTATTAAATTGCATGCTGTGAAAATCTAAGGTTTGGGGTTGTTTTTTTCCCCTTTGGTATCCTTGAGATAATGTATATCTCAGTAGTACTTGAGACTGTGCTTAATGGTAAATTTAGTCAGGAGTATGTTTTCCCACTTGTAGGGCCGTTCTTCATTACTGCATTCACGTGCCAAGCTGCCTCAGCACAGCAGCAAATAAACAGCAGTAATGATCCCAGTAACAGCCATGAGAATAATCAGATAAACATGAACAGAAAACTCACTTCTAATTTTTTCTCTTTTTTTTCCCCCACCTACTTATTCCAAACAAATCTCTTTTTTGTTGTTTTTTTGGTTTTTTTTTTTTCCTCCAGTTCTCCCCATGAAACACTGCTACTTACACCTTCCAAACAGTGCACACAGATGATAGCCATATTTGGATATCCAAATATTTAAGTAATGAAGATTTCCCTTTCATCAGTGAAACTGAGAGGTTGCTTTGCTGTTTTGTTTTTTGAAGCCACATTCACCGTTGTGTAGGGTGATCCACATATTTGTGTGGTAATGCAGCAATCAGTCTAAAAACCAGAAATAACCTGACAGCTCAGCAAGAGGGAAACGTGAAGAAGTGAAGGTAAATCACATTGATTACAAAGGTTTATGGGTTGAAAAAAAAAAAAAAAAAACAAAAAACTTTTCTTCAGGAAAGTGGTGGGCCAAAATTAATTTTGATATAAATTAAAGTTAGAAGAGCTAAATTTGAAATACATGCAGCACCCTTGGGTGTCTTCCTGTTGTTATTATCCTGCATCAAAAGCTTCTGGCTCCAGAAATGCTTGAGACTGAAGCACCTCTATTGCTTTTTCTTGTTTCGCTGTGTATAAGAATCTGCTTTTTTGTAAGCAAGGACTCAAATGATGAAGAACTTTAAATAATATTCCTCAAGCCATAATTCTCCCTAGGAATTAATGGAGACTCATCACTTTTTTCTCTCTTCTCTCTATGGAAAGCTAATGCTACAGATAAATCATAAGTATATTTGAAGCACACCATATAGTTTTGTCTCATTCTGCTCTTTGCATGGTATAATAAGATGCATCTGAGGAAAATGGTATGCCTTGAGCAGTCAGGGATAAATCTGGTCATCTGCCATCTTCCAGATAAATTTAGATTACAATAAGGGTTTGAGAGTACAAAATACTGTGAATAGTAAGGGATAAATACTTGAGAATGTTTACTAAATCCTGCATTTTGGAATTATCACTGTGACCAACTGCCCATGAAATGTTTCTCATTTTAATGTATAGTGTGTCTGCATATAATTCTAGATCTGTATTTATATCTGCAGCCATATGCTGTTAGATTACCATCTCCTGTTCAGACAAATTACTGGAGCTGCAGTTGCCAAAGCAAACAGAGCTCTTTTCTTTCTCAAAAGCACCGAACACATAACACATGACGCACTTCATTCTTTCTTATGTGATAACTATTAAAATAACAAGCTACTAATATGCACAATGTGTAAATGAGCAGCAAAGTTAAAAACAGGGGGGAAAGTAAGAGTCCTACATTTGTTACTGGCTGCTAGTCAGAGCAGCTGTTTGGGGAGTCCTTCTCAGAGAAAGCAAGAGACGCAGGTGCACGCTCGGCTGTGAGTCAGTCTATTTTCCTGCACCCTGATTAGTCTGGAGAATGCCATTGTTCACCTTAGTGGCAGAGACTAAGAAAATGTTCTGTAAATCACTGGAGATTAATGTCTTGCAATCTGAGGACCACTGGGGGATGATTTGTTGGGTTTATTCACTTTGCTGTGGTTTACTCTGTGGAGTGGGATTCCAGAGCCTGAACCTAACTCTTGAAGGAGAAATTATTTGTTTAATCAGAAATGTAACAGATTCAGAGATTAATTGCAAGGAAGGAAATAGCAATAGGCTCATTGATAATACCATCAGTATATCATTAGACAAAGGCCCAGAAAGGTGAGTGCCTTATCTCATTGAAATCTTGTGTTCATCTGCTGATTTGACAGCAAGCCTTTTTCAGTGGAGCAAATCTATATATATTTTCCAGCCAAGAGATATGAGTGGGAGTTTTGCCTGATTTCAACAACTTAGTAATCTCTCTTTTGGCTGACAATGAAGCAATATGAATATTTTTTGACAAATATTTGTCTGGCAGGGTCTCATTTATATTACTCTATGTGAAAATGTTTAAGGATAACTTAGGCAGCATTGTCAGATCAACATGCTCCTTCTAGACTTGCCTAAGTTTTCAAGAAAAACTATGATTACCCCCATTTACCTGCATGGCCTTTGATACCTGACAGATGCTTGTAAAGGTCAGCCAGAATTCAGCATGGAAAGCAACAATTTGTAACTCAAAAAATTGTAAAACCTACTCATCAGTGAAAGAGTCAATCTGTTCCTAGGCTAAAATTGATCTGTGTTAGTTTTAAGGATATAAAAAATGGAGATTGCATTTAGCACAGTTCTCTAGACTCTTTAGGATGTAGTAATATAACAGGCTTTAATATGGACTCTAGGAAATCAAACACAGCAGTGGCTCCTGTCACAAATTGTTACCAGTATTTTACAGTTTAAGACCAAACTCAATGCTTTCTTCTGGTTTTCAAAATATTTGCTCTAGGTAATTTCCTACTGAAGAACAAAGAACAGTACAGTAAATCTCAAAGCTTGTGCTATTCTGTGAATGCTACTGGACTCTAAAAAGATTAATACCTTCCAGGGCAGATATGGAATTGAGGCTTCTAATTTTGTAGTGTTCTCACCCTTTTTGTGTGGAATAAGGAAGCATGAAACACTCTGTTTGCCCTGTTCAACAGAATGAAATCTAAGAAAGCAATCATTAGTGAAAAGGTGTCCCTTGTTTCTAGAATCAGGCAATGGTTTAAGGTCATCCAGTCCAATCCTCCTGCAATGAGCAGGGACATCTTCTACTAGCCCAGGTTGCTTAGAGCCCCATCCAACCTGACCTTGAATATTTCCTGGGTTGGAGCATCTGCCACCTCTCTGGGCAACCTATGCCAGTGTTTCATTACACTCACTCTAAAAAACTTCTTCTTTGTATGTATTTTGAATTGACCCTACTCTAGTTTAAAATCACTATCACTTGTCTTATTGCAACAGGTCCTTTAAAAGTTCTATTTTTAAATACTGAAAGGCTGCAATCGGGTGTCCCTAGAGCCTTCTCTTTGCTAGGCTGAATAACTTCCAGATATTCTTTATTAGTAGATGAAAGTAACTGAGTGGATGTGATCAATTATGATATGAAAAATTGGTACTTCCCTTTCCCATTTCTGGGTCTGGGCAGCACAGGAGGAAGAGCACTATTCTAAAGAATACTTGTCTCAGCTGTGCATGCATGGGCTGTATTCTCAGGACAAGGTTCTTTCACACACTCTGAGTGGTGTAAAACATAGAGATCTAACCTAGTGTGGTCCTGTAGCTTCTTCTATAGCTGCTAAAGAGAGAGGGACTGCTCCAGCTACTCCCCACACTGCTGCAGTAACTCTGTGTCTCACAATCACTCACACTGTGGTGATCTGACTTGCCTTCTGGAGGTGGCTGATCCTTCTTCCCCGGGCTGCAGACATAAACAAGATTCCTGTTTTGGCCCAGGGAATCCAGAGTGATTAAAGCTGGCTCAAGCGCACTCTAGAGTTTGTTAGTGGAACCTGAGTTGTCCAACAGAAAAGGCTTCCAGCTGAAGCTCTGTGTAATTATCATACCCTGCAGTGTAGGACAGTGTCTCTACTTTCTGGTAATTGCACTGAATAAACACCACAAACCTTTGCCTTGGCAAGCTTGTATTTTCCCCATCCTGTTGAAGTAAGTTTGTTGCCTGTATACGAGGAAGTTTGCTAGCTATACAGATAATTCCAATATTCACAGGCAGGAATTCATAATGAGGCTTACTCTCATTTATTTCCCAGTTGATATAAAGCACAAATGTGGCTAAATCAGGTTATAGGCACAGTCAGGGAAACTGCATTGTTTAGTCAGTATGTGTACACACTTGAAAAAGAAGAGGCCCCTAGCAGAGACAATAGAAAGAAAGGGGGGAAAAAAAACCAATTTGACATTTATTGTTAGCTACTCAGATGTAATTAAAGCTGATGTTTCAATAGTATTAAATAATGAGATATGTTGATGTAAGAAGGTGTCATTATTCAAACTTAATTGTGTGTTTCTAGATTTCTTGTGCCAACTGAGTCCCCAGACTACTTTAGAATTAGGGGAATGATTGTAGAATGTGACTCGACTGATATCTTAAATGCAATTCACACAAAGATTACATGGAAAAAGTGGTATTTATCAACATAGTTGTTCCTTGTCTTCATGCCAAATCACATGTTTAGTAACATCAGAATACTTCTGACTGTGAGGTGGTCAAAATTCCCTAAGCAGGATGTGTGCAAATGCATTAATTTTAAATTTCCCAGATATGGTGGGTTAAATAGTTAACATGTCTTTCAGTTTGGTCTTTGTAAATCAAACTGTGACCAGATTTCACCAAATGAGAACAGAGAAGGCACAAGGGGAAGATATTGTTTGGTTCATTACGGTGGTGGTAAAAACATAGTGATAAATGTGTGCTTCAATTAGGTTTGTGCTTCATGTAGTGCCACAAAGTCACTGATTCTCTTAGACAGCTGGAGTCTCTCTTGCCTGATGCAATATGAAATGAACAGTTAAATGAGAAAAAGTAGGGGGGGAAGATTTCTCTTCTAAGGATTACATCTGCTGAAATCAGCGGGGTCTGAGAAGAAAAACCACCACACTGCCTGAAAACCCAGAATCTTTATTATTTGTGATGTTGTACTAAGAAGCCTCTTGAACTTTAAGGGGAGTTTGCAGAGCTGACAGTTAGGAGGAGAAAGACATTCTTTTTGCTTCCCATCTGACTATATTTGAAAAGTAGCAGAGTCACTGCGTAACCATAATAAAAATTTCTTGTACAGTCACTTTCCAGTCATCTATCAAAATTTTACAGAGTATAGCAGCACCTTCAGTCTGGATTAAAGGCTGAATTTTAGTATTTTCATTCCTTTCATTTTCACTCTATTTAATATTTTCATTCATTTTATTTCTCTGCTTTTTGTGAAATACAAGATTTTTGTGAAATATTATTAATAACATCTTATTAAAAACAAAATAATTTGTTCTTATGCCCTTATTTTGCCAGTGACCCCAGTGATAGAAACAAAGCATGGTATTTACTTTTGATTTCCCAAAATTCTGTCTTACTAAAGAAAGATCTTTCAAGAACTGTGACTCTGGGAAGTCTTCTAGCCACCAGCTGGAATCATTGGCTCATTAGGAAAGTGAATCAGGAAATCAGTTGTACAATCAGACAGCCATAGAAATAATTAAGGCTGGAAAAAGTGATCTCTGAAGGTCATGTACAGCAGGATTTACTCAGAGCAGAACTTACTTGAAAGCTGATCAAGATGCTCAGGACCTTGTCCATTGAATTTGTGTTTCTCCAATATAGACCTGACAGATTTTTGGGCTACCTCTTCCAGGACTTAACCACTCTCACTGGGAAAATCTTTCCTTATTATAGTCAATATTATGTCTCTTGACCTTCCACTGTGCACATAAGTGTACAGCACTAAAGTCTTATGCAGCCCTGTTCTTCCCAACATCTGTTAAAAGAATTTTCTGAAGTACCTCACACCACCTTTTCTACTCTTACCCTTTATGGAAACCTGGATGTGAAGGATGAGGACTTCTTGAATCTTGTCTTGATGGGGACCTCAACAGTGTAAATCCAGCCTGTGAATCTCTCCACACCTCATGTCCATGTGGGTTACACACAACTGCTCTCAGTGCTGTAGCCACGCTACAAGAGCACATTTTGGAATGATGGAAGACACTGGCAAGTCTGCATGGGGGCTACACTGACTGTTTGGAAGGAGCCTGATGTTAAACACAAGATCTGAAAATGTTTTTGCAAGGATTAGCTAGAAAGAGTGTGAGGGAGAGTTCTAGGAAACGATCATGGGCTGAGAGGACGCTCAGTGTGGAACTGGTCTGGCCCGAGGCAGATGCTGCTTCTCCCTCAGCAGAGAGAGGACATTCAAAGGGAAGGCACATAATATTCTAAGGCAAGAATATACTTGGGGAAGATTTATGATCTAGTAATGTTTTTGAGGGAAAGAACCATACCTTTTGTTCTCATTTGGGTTAAACTGAACTTTTCCTGATCTCCCCAGAAAATCCATATGACTCAGTAGACAAGAAATACACAGTTCTCTGTGTTGGAAGTTCCTCTAAGTAGTCCCCAAAAGTTTGATCTTCTAGTCACAGATGTTCAGTGGTAGCAGAGCAACTAAGATGATAATAGCAGCAACAGATACTCACAGAGAAAGCAGCCTTTCATCTTCTGTCCTGACGGATGCCCGCCTGACCTGTTCATGCTGTTTTGGTGCAGTGGCCAAAGCTCCATTGAAGTACTGTTCTGCCTGTCTCACAGGCAGAGTAAGAGCTCTCTGCTAATCATCATCTTTTTTTTTCAAAGCAGACAATTTAAAAAGTTACTTCTGTGTCTTCAGATCTTGTCATTACAGGTCCAGAGAAGATTGCTTTTAGTGGTTTGTGCAAAAATAGCCTCAGGTTTTATTGGAGATTACCACTAAGATAAAGGAGCCACAACAGGTCTTTAATTGTCTGTCTCACTGCTTCTAGTAATTTTTATTGGAATAAGAAGCAACTAGTAGAGTCCATGGAAAGCAAATCCATCAATCTTATTTAACATTAAAAAATCCAGCAGTTTTGAGTCTTTTGATGGCAAGAGAAACATTCTATTTTCAGGTGGCATTGTGGTTGTTAATATGAGAGTATCTACTTTCCTACCACCTCTAAATCTGTCTTTTCAGCTACCATCAGTTAATCATTGTAAAGGTTTATTGCTACAAGTTGCTTTGCAGTTCCCACAAGACTTTTCAAACTGGAGACCTCTTACTGCCCTGCCTTACTTTTTTTTCAAACACACTTTTCGGGTTTTTTCTCTTATAAATGCATAACCCTGAATGAATTGTTGTCAGCTTGTTTACAGGATCCTTTTAAATGCTTTCCCTATTGCTGGGAGCGCATTTTTCTTTTTCTTTGTTCAGTTTTTCCCCTTGACAACTGAAAACAACAATAATAAAAAGTGCCCAAGAGCTATTTTAATTCTTTACAGTTATTATAATTGCAGTTTTCATGGGATTTCCCTGCTGTTCTTTGGAAGCAGACAGCAGTTTCCACACTGAAGTAAGTTTATGGTACACAGTAAAAGAGTGTGAAATAGAATTGTGATAACCTATAACCCAGGTGTTTATCAAAAGATATCATTTTATTGTGTTAAAATTAATACCCTGCAGTAGTGGTTATGGCCTCCTATTGAGAACTTAATTTCCACTTAAATTCACAGTACCAAGCACAAGGTAATACTCAACCAAAGTACAGAGAGGTTGATACCTACTGAACTTTTTGATTGAAACATCTATCATGCTTTTCAAACATATGAGGGTTTTTTAAATCTAGGTTCATTCAAAAAGTCCTACTAGAGATTGCCCAGCTTGTTTGGGTTGATGAATACCTTTCAAAAGATAGTAGCAAATGCAAGAATTAAAATTTCCCACAAGGCATATTGTGTAATGTTTTGGTAGAAGTATTAAGAATGGAACTATTGAACTATTTCAGTTTAGAGAATCCTAGCAAAAGTATTTTAGTTTATATCACTGTAATACAATAAAAATGTATTACTTCTAGTGACACATTAATATAACAATGAATAATAGCTAGCTTTTTAAAAAGGTGCCTGAAAAGCAAAGTTATAGCAATCAATAATGCAGCCTGTTTGCATTCTGATCAATTTAACAATAATTTACTTGCATAAATATTCTGTTATAATTCTTCATTAAATATCTACTGGGTTTTTTGTAATAGTTGTCAGCACAAGAGACTAAACAAGGATTCTCTTATTTACGAATACTAGTACCATAATAAAAAACCCAAAGAGGTAAGTATTCCTGTTTTGCTGTAGAACTGGTTGCTAACCCCACTGCCCAAATCAAAAGAGGATGTCTGAGCTTGTCTTCACTTACACCACTTTGTAGCATCTTTGCTGTTCCATGGCTGCTACTCAGGGAAATTTGCTGTTCACTAAAAAGGGCAGCAAAACCTGGCCTCAGCGACTGAAACACTGATGTGATGGGCATTTTCAGAGGAGCCTCTAGTAACCTCTGAACTGGCTCTGAGTTATTTACAGGTGTGGGACTGCATTCATCAAAACCAGAGCTAGCCCAATTTGATGCACAGGAATGGTTACATATGCTTAATTTAGTTTTGTGTTCTGGGAAGGACACGGGCATAGGGATTTCATCCTCTCCTTTTGCAGGACATGGGAAAGTCACCTTTATTTCAGTGGTGCAACAAGAGCACACTGACATTCCTGCAACTGATCACTCACAACTCTGGAGTTGGTCATCTTGCTGAACAGTGGATTTAAGCCCCAGTCCCACATCCTCTAAAATTACCTGGGAGTATTCCCACAGGCATTGAGGGCATAGAATCAATCACTGTTACTATAATTAATGGTTGAAGATGCATTTAGTTCTGTGGGAACATGAAATTGTTTAAATGCTGCTTAAGTGCCACAGGCTAAATACCAATACAGGCACAATTCATTTTGAATATTACATCTCGAACAAAAAAAAAATATTGCTCCCCAAGCATTTTTATAATTGATATTTTATTTATTTAAGTGAGCTTTTATGGCAATTCTGAAAAAGCAAACAAAAAAAAAAAAAAAAAGAAATAAAGCAAAACCTTGGACATAGATGGTTTAGGGGTTTTGTATAGAAGTTTTCATATACTTCTGGAAGACAGACACTTTCAAAGTGGGTGGTGGAAGAGATCTAATTGAGCATGGCAGGAAAATACTAAAAGCAGAGAATACCAGATAAGCTGTAAATTATGTGGATAAGAAATGTACATTTATTCCAGATTCACTCAACGACTGTGCAATTTTAGTTGATAAATTGAGTTTGAGCTGAGTATCATCCAAATGAAAAGAGTAAGCCTCTCTGGCTTGAGCTCAAAACTGTAGGCTCCTTGCCTGGGACAGTAATATCATATCCTTTGTGGTTCAGGCATGGGGAGAAGATGCAGGAAACTGATCTCTACAGATGGTTTTGTTCTGTGCAGGAGACTATTCCCCACAGTGTTGGCTGGAAACAGCCTATACACTGGGGCTGTTGGGGAGTTCATATATGTTTCTGATTCAATGTTCCTGCCACAGATGGCCCAAGTGGCTGAGTGACTGAGCTTTAGCTTGGATCCCTGAATCGTCTCCAGAGGACATTATACTGTCTGGCAATTGCAGAATCCTCGGCACCTGGACACTTCCCTCTCCTAGTGCACCCTCTGGACTTTAGGAGGGGACAGTTTTACAACTGGTCTGCTGGAGACTCTTTCATATAGGGAACTGAAGTTATCCTTGGAAGCTGAAACCCTCACTACTAAATACCAGAACGCCTCAAGTGTTACGATAGAGAGCTTCTTTCAACAGACTCATTTTTAGCTGTTCTTTCCAAGTGTGGCAAAATTATGCTATGCAGAAGCATTATTTAATCAGGTTTGATTGTAGCCACAGCACAATTTAGTCTCTTTCATATACTGCCTCCCAGTCTAGACTACTAGCTCACACAATATTAATGCAATACAGATTAAAAGAATTTTGTTGGAAAATACTGAAAGAGAGCCTTGTTTATGTTCCACTCCTACTAAAACTGAAATTTAGATGTCTATTCTTCATCTACTGAATAGTAACTTCAATAACATTCATTTAAAATTGCCTAAAAATTCTTAGATTGACATTCTGCAATTGTAGGTTATAGAGAAATTATTTGAATTATGCTATTTTCCTGAACTGAGACACAACTGCAAAAAAAATCTGTTGGGATAGAATGAATATAAATTAATATATCCCTTTGTGGTTTTTATGAGTTTGGTTCTCTTTCTATGAACATTCTCAGAACCAAGGTAAGAGAATCGGTGAATTTGATTTAAATACAGAGTCTATTCATGAGAAACTGCTTCTGAATTCTGAAGAGCAAATACCCATACAGGGAACATGATTCTGCAAGAACAGTGCCCTCTTTCCCGCTGCATTTTACTCTGTGAGACAGAATCTATATTTGTGCTTATCTGAAGGTTGAAGGTCTCTTTGCCAGAACAAATTATTCATTGAAATAGTTGCATTCAGTCTTCCAGGGCTTTGGCCTAAGAGAATGAATATAGTTTCCATAGAAATCAATGAGTTTGAAGTATGCTCAGTCTGACTTTCCTGAAACTAATAATGCATGAAAGTGCAGAGGAGCTTCTTTTGGAAAAAAGAAAATATGACAGAATTATTTAAGGGGTACAAAAAAGAGTAAAAACTAGTCTGTGGGTTTTGTGGGTTTTTCTTTGTTTAGATTATTTATTATTATTATTGCTATTATTATTAAGCAGATAATTACTACGTATAACTTTCTAAAGAGTAAAACTCCCATGCATTAGGTAATTTTAAGACTAGATGGCATGAATTTTATGAACAGGATCAAACATGCCTCAGAATAGAGTCTGCTGATTCAGGATAAAGAGATAACATTAGTGTCCAATACATTTCTCATTACTCTGATTTGATTGGTAATAAATTAAACTAATATCCCCAAGTGGAGTTGCTTTGCCTAAGATGGTCACTGGTGACTGGTCTCTCTCTGCTCTTATCTTGACCTATGAGCGTCTCATTATGTTTTTTCTTCCCTGTCCAGCTGAGGAGGGCAGTGATAGAGCAGCCTCAGTGGGCACCCGGTGTCCAAGAAGGGTCAACAAAAAATATTTGTAATTTTTTCCACTTTTTTTTTTTTCAATGCCACCCTATTATTTCTGCACTCACCCAGGCTTTTCTGATTGTCAGTTACATACCTAAAAAACAACACATAAGACTGAAAGTACAGAGATCTCTTTATTTGTAAGTAGAAGGACACATCTGAGAAAAGAGATTCAGAAGAGATGTCCATCAGTATAATAAACATTTTTCACCTATTCCAATAGTTCATATGCTCTCTGTTTATATTCTGGTTTCCCCTGTTCTAAAGTATTCAGTGTATGCATGAAGTCATTTCCTTCTCTTTAATCCTCTTAGCTTAGCAAATATTATCTAGCTTGTGCAATATTTTCTTATTAATAGATAGGGTGTTAAAATAAATCTTCCAGTTTCCCAGTGTCATTAGAGAATACAGATATTTTCTCCGATTTTTATTAACTCTATTTCTTCTTTCAGTTAATATTAATTCAATCTTCATCTGGTGTTAGCCAGTATGAACTGATGAAGCTTTACCGATTCATACAGCTGAATTTTTAGTTTATGATTTCAATAGGTTACATTTAATGGTAACCTATAAAATCAGTTGCCTATGCATCAGAAAATTAATCCATACACAGTGTGGATTGAATGATCCTTACCTCGAAAAGGCCAGGCAGACTAAACACACACAGAGCTAATCTTAGTGAAGACTCATAGTGCTGGAATCTCACGTGGGCATTGCCCCTGAGGACAAATCTATACCAGCAGCTACAGGGCTGGTCAGATGTAGGTATTTGCATGGCCATGTCTGATCTTAAAGCTCAGTCATTTAACCACAAGATCCTATTCTGCATTTTCTTCTTCTGAGAGTATTCAGTAATGAGAATAATGGGTGCAAGATTGTAATGGAAAGTGTAGACAAAATAATTCATTTTCACAGCAGAAATTGTGCACACACCTATTCTTAAGGCATAATACAGCGTCACTTTCTCTTGCTTTCTTGAACCAGATCTTTGGCCAGACTTTTTTGTTAAAGAACTCCAAAACTAGCTGAACACTGACAATATTCTTTACTCTGACCCAGTCCCTCTTTTAGATTTATCCTTTTGTAGCAACTAAATGATGATGAATTTCCCACAGCTTTTATCCATATTTAATTGCTGTTTCCTATTCCTTGTTCTTGCTGAGATCTGGAGAAAGGTAATGAATCTTCTTACTGCCTTTTTCACCTCTGTATTCATCTCTCAAAACCTATAGAAAAGAGACCAACAATCTGAAAACAAAAACCTATGTAGTTTTAAAATTTCATTCAGGGCAGTGTATTGTTTGTGACTTCACTTGACTATCTCCATTTTATAATAAAGAAACCAGCAGAGAGATGACTTGTCACTGAGAATGCACCAGCATGTGGGAGACTAAGACCCAGCCAGGAGCCAGTCATGCACTAATTTCAGCTCATCTCCAAGCTTTTCAGCCTCACCATGTATTTGAAATTCTGCTTTCCAGAAGAAGTGAAGTTGGCTGGTAAAGTCAAGTGCAACCATTCCTACTGGTCAGACATATTAGAAGAGAGTAGAAAAAATAGAACTAAAAAGTTCAGTTAGAAGGGACCTACAATGATCATTAGTCCAACTGCCTGACCAACAGTTACAGCAAGCTATTAAGGGCATTGTTCAAGTGCCTCTTAAACACTGGCAGGCTTGGGGCACCAACAACCTCTCAAGCAAGCCTGTTCCAGTGATCCACTTGGTTAAGAAATGCTTCCTAATGTCCTGCCTAAACCTGTCTTGACACAACTTTGAACTCTTTCCATGTGTCCTGTCACTGGATACCAGGGAAAAATGTTCAGCAGCTCCCTCTCCACTTCCCCTCCTCAGGAAGCTGTAGAGAGAAATGAGGTCTCTACTCATCCTCCTTTTCTCTAGACCGACCAACCCAGAGTCCTCAGCCACTCGTCACAGCAGCTGCTATTAGTCATTAGGGGATATAATTAATACAACCTATGCCTGTCTGTTCACACTGAAACACAAAAATAAAAATAAATATTACCAGTGAAATGAAAGTTAATGTTGATTTAAATTGTTATTTGATCCACAGACGAGTGAAGAACATTCACGTAGCTTGAGATCAAAAACTGTTACTTATTGCTGTGATACTGGAGAGCAACACATAATTACATTTAGTGCCTGCTTTAAAAAGAGAGACACTACAGTTTTGTGGGCACAATTTATTACAGGCACAAATGCTAATATTTTGATGGTAGTCAACAAAACAAGCAGTCAGAGGTTTAGAAGCTAAAACATTTGAACCTGCAATTTAGTGCAGAGATTTAAATGTGGATTCATAATTATTTTCATTCGCAAGGCTATATGCCCTCAAACATCAATTGTTAGCTTGTTTATTAAAGCTTTTCATAATTTAGACAGTTTCCTCACAAATTGATGTATGCCTGCATTGTTCTGTGGCCACAGCAACAGAAAATATTGCATCAGATTATTATAAATGGTTCTCTTTAATTGTTTTTTCTAAAACAAGGACTTACCAAACTATTTTCAAAATAAGAAGTGTCCAACCACACCAGTTTGGCAGTTGCAGAAATGTACTCATCAAGGTTTGCATTGCTGAACCAATACCAGGCACGTTCATATGCACATCAGTCCTTTGATGTACATCCACTCGTCAACCTACATCTGTATTTATATTGACAGCTGTATAATTATTGTCAGCTGTACCAAGAAAGGGAACAATTATATCCCAAGTGGAAATTACAAGTAGGCTAGAACAAGGCTTTCTATTGTTTTGGTGAAATACTTCACCACATCACTGATGTCAAAGGCACCAGTGTGACAACACAGCAAACCTGACCAGCAAATGTCACCTACACCCTTGCATCCTCATGTAGCACCGTGTGGGATCAGGGTGATGCTGAGAACAAGGATTATGCAATTAGCTTTATAAGAGAAGCCTGACAGCATGCAGATGAAGGGATCAGTAAGGCAGCTGAATGAATTTACAGTGATTAAGCATACTCCCACCTGCACCTCTGGAGAAATGAGGAATTGACATTTAGTTACACACCACCTTGGCATCTGCATGGAGAGGAAGTGAAGGTAAGGAAATTGTAAGCTCCATTGTGGTGTCTTTCTGAACCACTTCAGAGAAACATACTAAAGGAAAGAATGGCTGGTCCTGGTGGAGGTGATGATATTGGAGGATAAAGACTAAGTGCAGTGGGGTAGTAGAAATTATTTTATAAGTATATATATTCAAATGTATACATATGTATGTGCAAATGTGTAAGAAAGAGCTAATATAAAGAGATGATCACATTTACCTTTACTGAGCTCTGTCTGATTAAGACTTGACTTATAAGAAGCCAAATGCTAGTACAGAATGTGATCCATGAAACATGCTGATATGCAGCATTTCCTCTGGAATACAGTGTTGGGGGGCTGCCTGACTGTCCCTTTCATACACTAGGATTTTGTGTGCAAGGAGAAGCCCGTGTGACATGGTGGGAGTCATAACACTTGCAAGTCTTCTAGCTTATTGGCTAAAACCAGTATTTCCACAAGCTGTTACATTTTTTTGTAACTGCGGCTCATTTGTGCTCACAAAGGACAGATATCCTGTCCAGCCTCTGGAACATCAAAGCAGGGCTGGTAATGAGATAGTGGAGAGCAGAGCTGTAACTGATTGCTTCAAACTGGGGGTAATAATGGTGAGTTGTAATGAGCTGGCTGGTAGCTATCCTGAAATGCAGTCAGTCCACAGGAGATTGGCAGGATGTACCCCAAACAGCTGGACCCACAGGCACCCACCAGAGCTCTCTGCTCAGGGAGGCCCTGGGCAGGTTAGACAGACTGAGTCATGAGTTTATTTTGGATTAGGGCATACCTGGTACCATGTTCCCTGGTGCCATACTCCCTGCTGCTCTAAAATCATTGTGGTCCAGAGCTCAACGAGCAGCTTCTGTCACACTGTGGGAGAGGAGTTTAAACATCACTGGGGTGCTTGGGTGGGGATGTGAGGAGACTGAGGACTGCAGAGGCACAAGTCCAGGCAGCAAACAGGCAGCCCTGGAACAAAAATTGAACGGAAGGAGTCAAATGTAGCTGTAGAAATTAATGAAAAATCAGCCTGGTGTTTACTCCAAAAGCACAGAAGCCAGTGCCTTAGTGGTTGGGTATTTCCTTCCAGGATTGAGCTCTATGAAAGATGCTGTATTCTGCAAAGTTTTAACTAGTTTCAACCAAGAGTATGGCTGCTCTAGGACTGATGGGAAAAGAAAGAGCAGGAGGGCAGGTGGGTAATAAAAGCTTCCAAAAAATATATTGTGGGGGGGTTTTTTGGGTTTTTTTNACACAAAGTTTTGAATTTCACTTTATCTGAATAAACACAGAAAAGGTTCTATGAAGACAGCTAATCAGGTGCTGATTCATCCATACATTCACAGATTCCTCGTTTTTCTCCTGAGCATCACTGATTAAAAGAGAAGAGATTATCAGTATAATACAGATATGATGGATTGGAGATATCAGAATGAGGTTCTTTGAAAACTCATTATTTCTTTTGATCTGTTTAAGAGCATTCTGAAAGCACCACTGGGTGGTTTTTTGGTGGNGGGGTAATAATGGTGAGTTGTAATGAGCTGGCTGGTAGCTATCCTGAAATGCAGTCAGTCCACAGGAGATTGGCAGGATGTACCCCAAACAGCTGGACCCACAGGCACCCACCAGAGCTCTCTGCTCAGGGAGGCCCTGGGCAGGTTAGACAGACTGAGTCATGAGTTTATTTTGGATTAGGGCATACCTGGTACCATGTTCCCTGGTGCCATACTCCCTGCTGCTCTAAAATCATTGTGGTCCAGAGCTCAACGAGCAGCTTCTGTCACACTGTGGGAGAGGAGTTTAAACATCACTGGGGTGCTTGGGTGGGGATGTGAGGAGACTGAGGACTGCAGAGGCACAAGTCCAGGCAGCAAACAGGCAGCCCTGGAACAAAAATTGAACGGAAGGAGTCAAATGTAGCTGTAGAAATTAATGAAAAATCAGCCTGGTGTTTACTCCAAAAGCACAGAAGCCAGTGCCTTAGTGGTTGGGTATTTCCTTCCAGGATTGAGCTCTATGAAAGATGCTGTATTCTGCAAAGTTTTAACTAGTTTCAACCAAGAGTATGGCTGCTCTAGGACTGATGGGAAAAGAAAGAGCAGGAGGGCAGGTGGGTAATAAAAGCTTCCAAAAAATATATTGTGGGGGGGTTTTTTGGGTTTTTTTAGGACATCTGCTCGTTATTCAGTGATTATTTGCCAGATAGCGCTTTTGGAAAACAACTTACATTTCATTTTTCCAGGTGTGCAGTATCTTACATTTTATAAGCTGGTTTAAGATCTCTGTATTCCCAAAGTGTTGTCCATCTGGATCTGTGTGTTTGGTGTGTTAACTGAAATGCTTTTAACTGTAGTATTGCTGGGGGCGGNCAGCACATCCATTGCTTAAGTAGTAATCCAAATAATTGTGATGAGAATTGTAGACCCAGATTTTCCTTTTCAGGATCAGTTCAGGAGTCTTGGTTAAAATACATGTGATGTACTGATTTCCATAAGGCCCTCAATATTATTTTTCTAGCAATGGCAGCATTATTCAGTAATGTTTCATTGGTTCTGTCAATTGCAGCAATAGGTAACAGTTCTGAACACAGAGCAAACTTTTAATGTGCAAATTATCAGTTTTAATAAAAGCCCTGCCACTCAGTTGACCAGCCCCATCTCTGTCACCTGTTTAATATATCCTTGTCAGTCTAAATTTCTTATTTGCTTTAGTTGTTTGTGGGTGAGCTGAGCTTCACTGAAAATGCCAAAATCTGTCATTGTATTTTCCATAGACTGAACTTTCGAAATAAGCACTCAGCTCACAGCAACCTTAATAACAGTTGGCCCAAATCCTTCAGATTTCTTGAAAGGGAAGCTGTGATAGCTGGAGATATTAGTCCTCTTCCACTCCCAGATTTGTTTCCTAAAAAGTTACTGAATTGTTTCAGGGACTTATTGTGGGGCTTTTGAGCATGGGGCTGTGCAGTTCAGAGGGAAAACGCTGTAGACAGAACCCTAGAAATCACAGGTGGTTTGGGGAAAAATCTTTGGCTCTGATAAACAAAAAGGGAGATCAACATTATCTCAAATCCCATATCTAAAATCCCACAGTATCATTACCAGGTTATTCATCAAAAATAATGAAGTAAGATTATATATGACCTTGAGAGAAAGGAGAAACAGCAACACATTATGTAGCAGCCTGCCACTGAGGCTAGAAAGAGTATTGCTATCTAATAACCCCAGGGCTGAACTCAGGCATGATGTGTAAGGCCACGTTGAGTTAACCTATGTTAAACACCTGACAGCTCATCTTCCTCACTCTCTGGAAACACTTGTATAACTTGTCATGCCAGCAAAGTCATACTGAATTGAGCAAACTAGTTGAAACCAAATATGCAGAGAAACATATTTGTCATTGCACTTAAGCTGACAGCTGTAGCAATTTTCTTTGAGCAGACACAGCTTGATGACAAAGAAGGAAGCTTGTGTGGATTTCTAATTGCAAAGTTCTGTTGCAAAGGCCATCAGAAATGGGCTTCTGATTTTAAGAAGGATTAGGAAACAATCAAAACCAGGTGGTTTGTTTGGATTTAATATTCATGGATCATTAGCAATTTCTAACAGAATTAGGGATTAAGCTTTTCAGAATTTTCAAGAGGAAGCAGAAACTATTGTAAGATTCATAGTAGGATAGAACTAGCATGATAACAGAAAAATGGCTCACTACTTTACAAATAGTATAGGAAAAAATCATTACAATCAGTACCATGGGTAGAAGGACATCTTCATTTTCACTATAATTTAGCTGATCATTGTGACACTGGCAGCAGTATTAAAGGTCACTTACTGGATTAAAGAGTTATTCTGATCTTCTTGTATAATTTCACACTGAAAGTTCACACCATTAAACACATTACAAATGGGTAACTATCTATATAGGCAACTTCAAGTTCACATGAGGCAAATCAAATTCACTTAACATATGGCAAAGTACTGAACTAAGTCATACGACTTTGCATTTGCTCTCTCAAAAGTCACCCTGGACTATCATCACAGCTCAGATAATTCATGTTGACTGGCTATTCAGCAGTAACTTGCACATGTCTATACAGTGACATCACAATATTTTGCTGAAAATGTTTGTTCCTATGTGTTACAGAAAACATAATGAAGATCCATACTTACTCTGTCATCAAAACTATTTTTAAAGTATAACTTTAATTATAATTAAAAAACATAAAATCTCTTTGATGAGTTAGTAAATAACTTCCTTTTATTCATGATATTTGAATATGTATGGGCTGTTTCCTTTAAACTACAGTTAGTATGAAAACCTTTTACTCCTCAGAGCTTACTAGAGATTCCACCAATACGTTATTAGACATTTGTCTTGTCTCTCATCACCTCTAAATTCACCCAGAGGTTTTGTGTAATTTCTTTTCTCTCACACCTTGCTAAAGCTGTCCCATTTTGACTTCCACTGCAGTGACACTGCCATGCCACCCTTTTAGTAAGATTTTTATTCAGTTGTCTTGCAGAAACAGCCTTGTTTTGACAATGTCACGGCTGGTAATGCACTTACAAAGTCGTTTTCTTTTGTAGCTTTTACAGTTCTCTGCTGTTTCCTCTCCCTATTACTAACACTCCAATTCTCCTTTAGGGGGTATGCATCACTCTTTCTTTGTTGTGCAGTGCACTCCCAGTACAGCCTCCCCAGGGAAAACCAACCTATGCTACATTTTCACCTTCCATTTTTCTGCTGATGAATGAAAAGCCTACCTTTCCAATTGTGTATCCTGACTTGTCATCACAACGTTCCCTCTACTTGTCTGCTCTAGCATAAAATTTAGCAAGACAAAAATGAACTCCTAGCTCAGATACTAAGAGTGGATATTTTTTTCCCCATTGTGAAATATCTTGGAAGATATTGGAATGACTCCTCCTAGCAGGTGACAGCTTTGGGGCTGAAAAGCACTGCAATTGAAATCTGAGAGGATGCCTTATGTATTGTTGGGATCCTGGGATGAATTGTACACCTGCTCTTCCTCCACAGAGGTGCCAGAGATGCTAGAGATGATGTTTATCAGCTCACAGGAGCTGTAGCCCAACCAGAGAAAAACATGGAGTAACAGCAATTTGGGAGCAAAATCACAATTTTCTGTACAGTAATCAGAAGATTTTTATCTTCTGCAGTGTTGATCAGGGTAATAGTTTCATCCTCACTTCTTCACATACAGATTATTCCCTCAGCTCCCAGAGCCACTTAGTTCTCTTACTCAGCATCTTCATCCCACAATCACAAGTTTCACATATTAAGGCTGACTGTGAAAATATAAGGGTCTTTTTTTTGTGTGAATTTAAGTCTCTGAATGACTTCGTGGTTTGGCTAACCATGCTGTTCTGTGGGCATGACATGTTCTGCCTAGCAGATCTGTGAACCCATCCTCTCAGCTCTTCCCTTCAGGACAACCTGCACCATACATTCTCTCCAAACCCATGTTGTTTAACAGGAACACAGACTACGTGTTGCTATCTTTTTTCTTTTCCAGTTGTTTGTGGGTTTTTTTTCTTTTACCTATCAAATACTGTTTGGATATGACAGAAGCAGAATGCAACCCAAAGAAACAAGTTTATAGTCAGAAACTAAGGGAGAATGGATATGTTAAGTAAGAAAGCATTTTTATTATACAACCAGTTTTCATATTCAGTCTCATTTTAATACACTTCATACTCAAATTGCAAGTCATTACCAGAATTTATGACGATTGGTTCAGATCTGTCATGAAAAATATGTTTGTACTACAAACTGGCAGTGACTGACAGTAGACTAAGTCCATTACAAGAAATCAATATCCTTTTTTTTTCAATCATTATAGTGTTAGTTTATGTTTTCTCCTGTAATTTCAGTGAATTAAATTTCAAAAAAAATCACTTAAAATTTCTTTCCCCACAAATAAAAAGCTAATGTAGTTTGTAATAAATTGAATAATGCTGGATTAAAAGAAAGAAGAACGACAACACTAAAAACAAGCTGCAAATGAATAGATCATTATTACAGCTTATTCATCTAACATTATCTTTACACACCTGTCAGCTTTCAGTTTGATGTTTTTTTCCAGATGCTTCAAGCTTACAGAACATGAAACTTCTGTAAAACCTAAATTAAGACAGTAATATGTGATATACTAGCTTTGGTAAATAATTTCTTGTTCACAGGATGGTTTCTGGAATCGTGAGGATTAGTCTTCACATTGAACATCAAAGAGTCTGGCACAGACAGAGAAGATAAACTCTGACCCTTGTGAGCTTGTTCACGTCACTTCTACCCATTTAAATTCCAGTTAGGTTGGTCAGAAGCAACAGAGAAAAGCTTTAAATTGCATTATTAACAATAGGTTAAATCTTAGACTGCTGATTAAATCAATTTCTCTCAGATAAAATCATAATAGGTCTTGGCTGTATTTGTCTGACAGGAAACATGGCATTGGCAATGCTTTGTGTTGCCTTTAATGAGTGTGATTGTCATCTTCCAGCAGGGAGGGTACAAAAGCCACCTGCAGGTCTGGGTGAATGGGATCACTTATCGATCAAGTCGTCAGGCCTGTCAGGCATTCAGGACAGCTGAATAAACACATAAAATCAGTGTGGTCTTGTATTTTTATGAAGGCTCCCCAAGTCAGTCACCTGATTGAAAACTTTGACTAAATTAGCAACACATAAAATATAATTTCTAAAATTGTCTAACAACATTCATGCTTAAAAACAATCAAGTTGTTGAATAGTATTTCGATTTTTTGAAGACAATTTGACATTTTAAAAATAATTTTGGCCAGCTTTGTCTTGGGGTAGAACAGCAGCCTACACAATTATTTATTTATCTCTACCTGAAAATGGTTTTTACCTGTTGTTTATTATTCATATTCAGTTTCTTCTCCCCATTTGCTGAGAGCCAGCTCCATTTTAGCAGTGATCTTTGCCACTGTTCAGCCATGCTGTGAAGGTGAGGCTGTTCTAGAAAAACAGTAAGCAGATAAGTAGAGAAGTGCCTCATCTTCCTTAAGAAAACTGCACACTGGCATGTTTGCAGTAAGAGTGCAAAACTACACTCTTCATGATCTGAATCACCTTCCTGGGGCTGGAGCAAGGAGAACAGATGGAGAGCACCCTCAGTGAGGAGGTGTAGCAGGAGGAACCCTTCACAACCTCCAACTCAGCCAGCTTTGTCAGCCAAGGTGGATTTTAGACTGATGAATGCACAGTTGAGCCCCAAGTCTGTGAAAGGTTTCAGAGTGACTGGGAATGGTGTAAATAACATTAAAGTACCAGTCCTGCCTCACAACCTTCTTTACAACAGACAATTAACATGGTCATTTTAGCCTGTGATGCAACACATTTCCATTTCCAGTCTTTTGTTAGCTACTATCTTTCCTGTTTTCTGTCTGACACTCCACACCCACGTTTTATAATTTGTTCACTGGATTTTGATTCACATCCTACCCTTCCCTCACTCCATTATTCTCCTCAGGGAGCCACTTTCTCCATACTATCTCCACATCTGTCTTCTTTCTTCATTTGTTTGTCTTATTTGCTGACCCTAAACTCACAGAGGAATAAAACTAATTCAAGACTAACAAATGGCTTATTCAATTCAAATGTCTTCTCTCTGCTCTTTTTGATACATGACATATTTTCTTTGCAGATGGATAGAATTCATGCTTAGACATGAAATGTATTATGAAGTTTGAAAGACACTTTTTTTTTCTTTTATTAAATCTTCTTCAAAATTTTATCAGTGCATCAGTCATCCCTGCAATTTTCCCATACAAACTTGCCTTCACCACTGTGCCTTTGGAATCAGATTAGTTCTCAGTCCCTTTCAGTAGAAGTTAATCAGCTAAAACTTGGTCTATTTTATAGCTGTAACATCACAAGCACCACGATGAGCAAGTTCATTATAAGTGAAAATAATAACAAAATTTTAGCATCCATTCATGTCTCAGATAGAAATAATAAGAATACTACTAGAGGAAATCTCTTTCCAGCCCGCATGTTGCTTGAAAAGTCCCTCCCCAGAAGTCTCCTGGATCAACCCTTCTTCTTCCCAGATGTGAACAATTAAGGAGATCTTCAAGTTTTCACCCACTGCAAAAACATATCCCCTCAAATTCTGCTCTCTTTCACACAGGGACACGGTATCTGCTCTGATTCAGGGAGAATATATAGGCTGTATATATGTATATAAGGCTGAAGTCATCCCAAGATAACACAATATTTAAAGGCATGGAGTATGATTGCAGATATCATTGTAAATGTTGTTTTAAAGTCAGACTGAGTTAAAAGGAATGCATCTGTGGTGGATTTAAACACTTTAAAGTAAATTTTAAGAGTTCACAAAATATTCTTGATGATGAAGAGGCTGTGACTGTAGAGTTCTTATCTGATGATTAAGGAGAACTCTAAATCTCTAAACTACATGTCTATTATAACAGGTACATGAATGCACAGCAGAAGGAGCTGATGAGGGGGGAAGAAAAAGGATGCTTACATGAATTTATGGGTGATAGTTTAGAATCAGTATGTTTCAAGACATGTTATTCCACACTTACTAGAAAAAGTAATAGAGATTCAGCTAAACCTTGCACAAAGAGCATATTTCACCTTAATTAGTGAGAATTTTGCTTCTTCAGCAAAAACAGGAATGAGATCTTGGATTTTAGTCTGTCTTGGCCAATATAAAAATCAGTACCCAACTGCAGACTCATAAACAGGTTCCTGATGAAATGTGTGCAGTCTAATGCTAGCACAAAGGAAAACACTTGTCATCTGTATCCTTGATTTGCTGAAGTACAGAATGAGCACTTTTCTTACTGCTCTTGATCTTTCCTACCTAGTGCTTCCATACCTTTAGCATCCTTTTTTCCCTGTATTTTCCGATTTAGGCATAAAACATTTTCAGATAGTTTCTGTAATTTCTTACCTACAATGAGTCTTCTCTAATATTATTGTTTTGAAGCTGAATGTATACATAAATCCTAAGCAAAAACATCTAAAACTACGGAAGAGGGATGGTGAGGGGGGAGTGGGGATAGTTTAGATCGAGATATATTAAGACTTGTCGGTTTATTTCACCTTTGTTAGCACCTCAGAAAACCAAGCAACAGGAGTTGGCCACAAGCAGAAAGTTCATGCCTCTGAATCTGCTCTGTGCATTTATCCCCTGTGCTTCCCTTTCCTCTCCCTCAGCCTACCTCTAAACATAGCATTTCTGCTCACCAGGCTTTTTTCTGTAGTTCCATTAAGAGGTGGGACCACAAGAGGAGCACAGCAGCTCTCCCTGCCCCAGTTGTACGTGTAACCTGGCAAGGCAGTGCACAGAGGAGCATCGTGCTGCCAGCTCCTGTTTGCTAACACCTCTCACTCCTGAGGAAGAGAGCTATAACCTGGGGAATGGCTGTGCTCTCTTTTGCCTCTCAGTAGGCATCTTTCCCATTTTCATATGACCCCAACAGCTGGATCTGTTAATAGCCCAAACCAGTCCTAATCCTCTTTAAGTGACTGAATAAAATTGGGGAAATATTTTAATTTTTGTGTGCCATAAATAGACTCTAATTACCAGATACTCACATTAGGAACCTGTCTCCTGAAAGACTTCTAACAAATTCTTCTTTTAATAAGTTGGGGCTTTCATGTTAACTCAGGATCCTGTTTGTTATGACTTTGAAATTATGGTGTGAAAGAGCTTTATCTTCCTACTGATTTGTGAATTATTCTAAATTTATTATAATTATTTCTCTGAGATTCCAGTAGTTATGTACAGGAATGAGAATTCATAGCTTAAAATGATTTAAGACACCCCTGGATATTTAAATTCTTCTGATTATAAAGACAGTTTAAAACTAACTAGAAAAATGGACTTTAGCAGACACTGTCACACAGATTGCAAGTTTCTACATATTTTAAAATGTATGAGTTGTGAAATGATACAAGGAACTTTGAAACCACATCAATTATTTTGCATCTGGCATTGCACACCACCTGCATAATGAGAGAGCAGAGGCCTTGATGATTTTTGAAACTTGTTTCTGTAAATAGTCACATGAGCACATTATATTGTTCACCAGACAAATGGAAAGCTATCAATGTCCCAGGATTCCAAAATTACTTTTATTGAATCTTGGCTTATATTTGGCTTTGTTTGTTTGCTTTGTCACTTTGGCATATTTTGATATATCAAAACCTGAGTATTTTTTTCTAAAGAGCAACTTAAATTATATACAGCTAAATCCTTCTTTGTACATGCAGTTGGGCTGCCCCAGGGGAATTGAAAGCAGAATGTGATATATGCTGTCTGAAAGGGCACATTTTAATATGTGCAGTTTCAGTGTTTATTAGGTTTCAAAAAGACTCTGTAGCCAAAGAAGTTAATTTGTGCAAACATTTGGCTCTTTTGTCACTCTCCAAATAGTTTTATTTGCATCATAGCAGTGTTTCAGCATTTCTAAAAATTTGACCCAGTATAGATATGTTTAAGGAAAAAAAAACAACCATCAAGGGCCAGACCTGGCACTGTGAAGTTAATATTCCTATTGACAAATGCTGATTCACACACTGCAAATAACACAAATTCTTAACAGCAGAGTATCAAAACTCTGCATCACTATATGTACCTGAACATATCTTAGAGAAAACTTTGTGTGTAACTTCATAACTGAAAAATCAACCAAAATAATACAAAGGCTGCTTGCAAGTAAATTCATTACAGCCTTGATGTCCTCTGCTTTGTGGGGCCATTTATACCACTATGAGGCAGCTGTTACAATACGACATCTTACCTCCTTTTAACACCTGTGTAAAGGTGTGAAAACCCTTGTGTCAGTGTAAGTATTATGTGCAGGAAGACACTTGATCCTCAGCTTGTGAAGCACAGCCTCTACCTCCCTCAAACCAGATGGGTATCCACAGATGAGCCAACAGAAGACAGTGGCTGAAAAGAAGGATAATGCTGTAATTGCCTGCTAAAAGTGAAGGGTAAGGCCTTCTGTAGGTCTGCTAGAGCTACAATTGCCTGCCCTTTTGTCTTGGAATGTTTGTACCCCTAAAATCTTAAAAATATTAATTTGTTTTACTGCAACATTACAGGAGACAATAATCTTAACTTCCTCTGGCATCATCTTCTGAAAAAGTTTTGGCTCTCCAAAGACCATTTCAGTGAAGGTGTACATGCAAATGTGAATTTTTACAAGGAGGTAAAAGTGGACTCCCAGAATCACATGAGTTTGAAGGGTTCTCCAGAAGTCATCTACTGCAACCTTTGCCCTGAACAAGTCCAGTAAGATCAGATTACCCAGTCAAGTACTGAGACTCTCCAAGGACTGATTTTGCACAATCCTTTCAGGCAAGCTGCTCTGGTATTTGACCATCTTCCTGCTAGAAGATATAATTTTTACGCTGCATCAGAATTTCCCAGATTCCATCTTTCTCATTGCCTTTCACCTCTCCACTGTGCATGTCCATCTCCTTTATGTTCTCTTAAAAGGTGGCTGTAGATAGCAGCAAGATCCCCATTTTACCATCTCTTCATAGGGCTGAACAAACCCCATTGCCTCAGCCTCTCCTCGTACACCCTGTGCTCCAGCCCTCTGCCCAGCTTACTGGTCTTTGCTGGACAACTCTCAGGGTAGAAAGAATATCTCTACCTCAAATATCTACCTGAACTAGGGAGTCCCAGACTGGACACAGTATCCTGATGTGATACCCCTGGTGCCAAAGGCAGGGGAAGGGTCCCTTCGCTGGAGCTGCACACCCTGCTCTTGCTCCTGCAGCACATGGTGGGTCACTTTGGATGCAAGGGCACACTGAGGATCATGCTCAGCTTGTTGAACACAAGTATGTCCAGGCCTTTTTCTTCAGAACCACTTTTCAGGCAGTCTGCCCCCAGCTTGTTCTGGTTAATGGGGGTATCCTTCCTATTCCTACCCCTGTGAAGAACTTGACATTTGCCCATGCTGATTTTCATGAGCTTCCTGTCTACTCACTCCTCCAAGCTGGCGGGATCCCTTTAAATCCCAGCCTGGTCCTCCACCATATCCACCCCTCCCCACAGTTGGTTAGCATCCACAAACTTGCTGAAAATCTACTTTGAGATCTCTGAAAATAATTTACAGAATTATTTACAGATTAATTTACATCAGCAAGGGAGAGCAAGACAAAGAGTTTTGAGAGCGACATCTCCTCAACCCTGGACTGAACCCCAGCCTCCCATGAAATGAGTGTCCAGGATAGCTCACAAGACACCTATTAGAGCTTTTGAGTTGCACATGCCTCGAAGGAGACTCTCACTTCATGAACAAGGAGTGTTCTGCTGGAGCAATTTTTTATCCTCTGACAGATAAAGACAGTGGGATACATTTCCAAAAACTATTCTCCACCTTTCACTGTTCTTAGATAAAAGCAAAACACAGATTTCTTAGTAGGAATCACTCTTCTGTCTCACAAATACATGTTAATTTCCCAAATAGAAAGAGATTCTTCTTCTCTGGCCAGCTCTCTCTTTTTGTCCCCCGCCAATGTAAAGTTGACATAGTATAATTCACTATAATTGAATCAAGTGATTGAGAAGTTCTTCAAGACATTCTGTATTTTAAAAAAGAAATCTACTTTATATTTTCTTTACTTATCAGAAAGAATCCTTTCTCCTTAAAAAAAAAAAAAAAATTGCCTACTTTTCCCACTCTAAATTAAATTAAATTTTACATTGGAAACAAGGTGGTAAGAGAAATACTTGCTGACTTTTAATTAGAAGGAGAACAAATGGCTTATCTCTTATAATCAAAAAGATTTAAAAGCTCTTCAGATGCATATGCAAGTGATTTATTTTTGATACATACTAATGAGACATGAATTGAATAAATTTAAATTCACTGGAGTGACTGCTAGTAATAGAATTTTTGTTTTAATTATCACCTACAATAACAATTTGGTTAATATCAGATGCTATCCAGCATTTTGAATAAGTCACATCTTCCAAAATATGTAGATTTCCTATTAACTTTTTCTTGTTACTACACTTGCTGTCTTTGACTTTAAAGTGAGGCCTTTTTATCACCTTATTCTCTTCTTGGTGTTAAAATTTTCATTGGTTTGAGAAAAGAATCAAAACTTTTATTGACAAGAAATGAAAAATGAGTGAACTCTTTGATTTCAAGATACATGATTCAGATACAATAGAACTTCCCCAGGAATAGGCATTTAATTTTGGGGGTTGTGAATAGGATTCATCTATATTTTGGAGGACACTTTGTGTAGATTAACATATCTGTGCTATTCTTGACACAGATCTGGTGATTTATGTCAAATGAAACAACTCTTGCACCATGTAGACTGATAGACTGAAATCCCAGCACTTAATTGTAACCTGGCTTGTTCTGGAAAGAGATGAGATTTATTAGAAAGGGTTTCAAGCCTAAACTGTCCTTATTTGTTGACCCTTTCTCTCCCTAGTCCTACACTCTCCTTTTCATAATCGAGACAACCATTACAGAAAACAGGAGTAGTTCAGAGGGGGATTCATCAGGCCAATTTTAGATGTGTACTTCAGGATGTAATTAATTTCACCCTAAAAATGTCAGTTGGAACTAGATATGCTTTAATGTGTCTTCGACCCAAACCATTCTGTTATTCTATGGTTCCATGATATGATGCAATTTTCCCCAATAACTGTTAGAGGAATTTAGATTTTTAGTTTATACATAGATTTCTATAATCTGTCTGTCGTTAATTTGGTAATTTTCAAATTTTGCTTTAGGTGCCTCTAAGTTACTTGCTGTATAAATTTAGGCCATTTTTATTCAAATGAACATTGACAATCAAGCTTTCAGTGGTATTTCAACCCATCAAAATAGTGTTAGATGTCCATTGTGATGTCCAGGCACATAATTAAAGGTGAATTAACACCTAACTTTCTGAGATGCTCTTGAAAGAAATATGGTATGTCTGCAATGTCATACATTAACAAAAATATATTTGAAACTGGACCCTATCATAAGTATCTCATTTATTTTGGAAAATAAAACATGTCTGATACAAAATTTTATCCTAACTTCTAGTATTCCCCTTTCTTTTCATTTAAATATTTTAGATAATATCTACCACTAAAGTACAGTAAAAGAGACATAAAGACAGTGGCTGTCAATAGTTAGGTACATAAACCCATTTTTTTGGCAATTGACTATAGAATGTAATAGGATAATAAAACACCCTTCCTTAGTTTCAACCACTCTCACAGCTCAGTATGAAGGGTATGAGATGTGTGCAGTGTCAACAATTCTGTAATATGATAGAGTAGTCCAAGGCTCAGTGTTAGATCTGGCATTCATTTAGTGTTCAAAATTAAATGTAACTCATTTCCTGTCATTGACTTGTCATTAATATCAATAATTTCAATAATAACTTCTGGTAAACTTTATTCAGTATTTATTAAAACAAATGTGTTAAGCTGATGTTATGAGGTATCGTGCTGAGACAGATCTGATTTCTGCAAAATCTTTTAAACTAGTAAAACCATTATACGTAATTATTAAATATAATCATTATAATAGAGGCTGACCCTCTTGGCTGTCTAAGAGTCTTTAAAATGACTTACTACAAAATAACTTTAAAATGTATGCCCTCACTTTTCAAAATGGACAGGAACAATTTTCTGTTTCTTAAGTTTCTTTCGTTAACTCTGTAATGAGAATTCAGAGAAATTTTTATTATGTAGGGCTATTCATTTATCTCTGGTGTGTGTGGGAAGATGACCTGTGGCTTTCAAATGTGAATTACCTTGCACCCTGAAATGCAATTTAGCTGTTAAATACATTAGATTATTTTTAAAAAATCCTTCATTTAAATTGTTTTCATGTAGGAAAAATCTATATAACCAGGCTGGCATCTGCAATATTCTGCAATTCACAATGGCAATGGTTTTTTACAAGAAATATAAGTGGCTATTTCTTGGTTGAGAAGATAAGCATGAGTAGTATTAAAAAGGCAGAACTACTGGTATGATTTCTGGCTGCAGGTGCAATTTGCTGTGATTGCAGACATTATAGTCATTTCAAAGCCAGGATAAATTTTAGTCTGCTTTATACTGAATGAACACAAGGAGCTCCTTACCTTGACCCCTCCAAGACATTTCTGTTCTTTTGGCTTAGAAAATTTTCCAGACAGCTGTTTTTTGAATTGCAAAGAAAAAAGGCAAGGAAATTAGGAAAGGCAAAATCAAAACACAAAATAGCAAGTGTGGGGTTGATACTTTGTGCTACCTTTTGCTGTCTCTTCCCCTTCCTCTTCTCCTAGCTCTGCCTGCCTTTACTGGTGGTATCATTCGTAAGCTCTGAACTTGCTTGAACTCTGATGAAAACTTGCCATCTCCTGAAGCATTTTCTCTGGACAAGTCTCCCATAAAGAGCAGAGCCTCTTGAGCCTGGTGAGTGGGTCTCTTAACACGGCCTAATGAAAAGCCATCGAAGCTCAGAATAGACTTCTCCTCCTGCGTCATCATGGTAATTGGGCTGTGGCAGTCATCATGCTGCAGATCTCTGAGTACAGTGCAAATGTGATTGCTGAAAGCTTTTGAATCAGAAATACTTTGAGTTGCTTGGAAATACTTGGTCTCATAATTCCTGTGCTCCAGGGGATTTGAAGAAGAGGTTTTTTTTCTCACTCCACTAAAGAAAGAAACACATTCTGTGAAATTCTCCCCTGTCTTTGAAACCTGTGGAAGAAAAACATCTCATGGAGTTGTGTTACTTCAGTGTCCTATACTGTGGAAGAGTAAAAGAGTTTTTAATTTGTTTTTCCTTTAAAAGTTATTAAGTCAGTTGCAACTTCAGACTATCAAATATTAGAATTTATGATGAAGCTATAAAGTCAGCTCTATCAAAGTAACTTTAAGTACACTATAATACATTATCCACCCTACATATGTGGATATACTTGCCATTGTAATCAGTGGAAGTTTTAATTTAAGACAAAATAAATATAACTACATTTTAAAAAGTCTAAGTACAACCAGAAAAGTTTTTCTATCAGAGGTTTAAGATTAAATATAAGATCTACTGTATTGAAGACAATAAGAAGCATTAAAAAGTTCTTAATAATATATTATTAATGGGTTAACCAGAGAATTGAAAGCTATGGTCTCCCAGACAAATATCTTGAGCATTTTTCTGGCTTATTTTTTGGTATGATCTCTCTCCCTCTGCCCTCTCCCTTTTCCCCTCCTCCTCTTCCTCTCTTCTTTACTTGGCCATACATGATTCAGGAATAAAATTCTTTTGAATCTAACATGTATTGAAAGTTCAAATTTTTATTCATAGCCATCCTCTAATTATAAATACTTTATCAAAACTGTACTAAGTATATTATAAAAATGACAAAGCCATAATCTTGTTATGGTTTTATTCATTTCAAATGGAAGAGTTAAGCAATTGGAAACAGAAACTGTCCATTATCAGCAACACCATCAGATTGAATTTCTCATCCTATATTCTAAGCAATTTACACTGCTTTTCTGAATTAACCACAGGTCATGTTTTTGCTTGAACACAAAATTGTTTTTCTGGTCTCATAAGGGTATTTCAGGTCTTGTTCAATTACGACTGAGATGAGTCCTCACTGAAACAAGCAGCTGGAGCAGTTTGGTATTTTGCTTCCCATGAACCAGAGAACACTTCATCAACTTTGGCAGGAGAAAAGAAGTATGAACTTTCCTCATGTGCTTTAGCATGAAGCCTAGAACACAGTTCCAGCTGTGGTTCTTTCACCTTTCATTTTACTGGTCATTACACTAAAGCAGCTTAAGAGTGTTCAGACACTGCAACCTACAGCCAGAGGCAGGGGACTGTGGGGAAAATCCCTTAAATTGCTACAGCCATTTGTGAAGCAAATGGATGCCTAATGCCTTCACCAGTGCACACATCCCTGCACTTATGCAGATTGTAGACAGTCTAAATTGTCTTTTCCTCTCCTCTGTCCTGTTTGAACACAGAGTAGCAGCTTACATTCATCTATTTCTGCTTGGTCTAATAGAAGACAGAACGGCCATGAAATTTTGTAATTCTCTGCCAAGGTCTGTAGATGTGGTGGAAACTGCTCATACCTTCTCCTAACATCATTCCAAAGCCATAGAGCAAACAAGGGCACACAGTGAAGATTCTGTATGTCAGTTACAGAATCAAGCTTTAATAACTGTAAAGCTTTCCATGCAAAAATGGTGCCAAACAGAGTGAAATATTAATGTGTGTTCCTGTGAATAATCCAGAAATGTCATCCCGTAACCTAAGAAAGTGACTTCTCAGTAGTTTCCTGGCCTTCTGTAGCATCAGAACAATTGCTGTGCTACATAGGACAAAGTGCTGCTTTGTGGTCTCTAACCCCTGGTTTTCTGCCTCAGGGCACAAACCTTTCAGGGTGCATCGCTATGCAAAATATTGCTGTGATGGAATGCCCCTTATTACAGTCATTACTGATGTACTGTTATCTCTAAAAAATAACTAGAGTATATTTTCTGTGACTTCTGAAGTTGAAAGCTATTATGGGATGTGTTTAGTCTCCTTGGTACTACCACTTTCAGCCCAAAAAAGACTGTAAAATTGGAATTCTTCAAAGTATTCCTGAGATATTTACAAGCCCGTGATTTCAAAAAGTGATGTTACCCAGCTTCAGAGCACAGGTTTCCTTTCAGGTGACTCAGGTTGAAACACACAGCCACAGGCCATTCTTGGTGGTGTTGTCTCAGTCAAAACATGCCTGTCCTGCTTGAAGCCAGTACCAAAGAGGTCAAATTCGCCCTTCAGTTTGGGTGGTGGAGGCAGTGTGGGAGCTAAAGCTTCTCCCTGTCCCAATGTAATAATGATACAAGGATGTTTGGTTGGTTGTTACACCTTTCATGTATGTGGAATTCAGAGTCACCTGTTATACCACATACTGCCTCCTAAGAAAGAGTATGCCATCATGGCTTTTAAGTAAAAATCCACATTTCAAAGTTGTCTGTTTCTTTAGTAAAAGTATATTGCCTCTGACTTGTCAAATGCTGTCAAAGTTCCTCTGCCTCTCAGTTAACAGTCAGTGTCCTTAGGAAAAAAGCTGTTCTCCTACAGGGAAAGGATGTGAGAGGATTGCGATCATACTCCCTCCCTGAGAACATTGAATGCTGGGTGATAAAGAAAGGGAGAGAAAGCAGAAAAAATATTTTAGACCAGCTGTGGCTTTAGGCTGAGCTCCTGTACTCTCCTGTACTCTCCTGTNCAGTCCCTGTAAAGAGCAAGGGACATTCTGAAGCTGCAAAGCAGCTGCCATCACACTTCTTCTTCCTTATGCAAGAAAACACACTTTCTATTTCTTTATTGGTGTTTTTCCCATGACTGCATGAGGATTCTCTGCAGAAGTGAGGAAGGAAGGTCAGTAGCTAACGCTGATCAGGAATTTTCCAAAAGAACTTGGAAGTTTTTCTCTGTTCATCAACAAAAGGCCAACGGAAATTAAAAGGTTCCAGAATCTGCCTCATTTCCTGCCAGCTCACCTTCCTTGCTGTTCATCATCCATGTGTCTGGCTGACAAGGAACCAAGTGCCTGGTAGCTCTGTCTGTCCAGCATGAGGGCTCTCAGATCTGAACAAGTCTAGAGTGTGGAAATAATTCCAACTCTCCACCATACCTCAAATTGAAAAATATATATTTTATAAACTAGGTTGTCTTACTTTTGCAGGATTTAAAATTCCCTTGCTGATAAAATATATTCTTAGCTACAAATTTATAACTATTTAAAGATTTAAAATAATCTCCTACTTTCAATATCTTTTTGCTTCCCAAATACTGCCTCTTACTACGCACAGGAAAAAAAATTAAAATTTTTAAAAAAGGAAAGATAGCAGTTATGTTTTCTTTTTTCCATGCTTCTCAGTGCCAGTGAGAGCAATTGGAAATCCCCTTCCACCCCCCGATTCTCAGCAGGTAGTTGCACCAAGCATTAGGTGCACACATGTGCTGTGCCCATGATGTGCATTCTAAGTATGTTTAGAATTTCATTAATAGGAACTCACACAAAGCAATAGCATTCCTGTGTTTATTTAGTTATGGAAAAATTGGGCCAATTCCATTTTCAGAGCACTAGAAGTTTGAAGATTTTGTTTGTAAAAAGCATCTTTATTTTACACCAATAAGGTAACAAGATATTTTGGGTTATATTGACTATTTATATCTGTTTATTTCATTAGTATTGTTAGGACAGCTTTTTGAACAGTATAGGTTCATCACTTGGATATGAAGCCAGAGCTCAGTTTATTTTTAAAGTATATTTAATACTCTAGAGATAGATCAAAGAAAACTCTACTTGCAAACTATCTGGTTTTAGTATTTTGTTGTGCTTCAAAAACTTCTCAAAAAAAGGGTCATTTTATGTTAAAATTGAACAAAAATTGGTACAAGATCTGAAAATATTTAGCCATTAATCCACATTTATAATGTACCTTAAACAATTCTCAGATATTCAGACTGACTTTCTTCCAGGATACCCAATCTTGACAAAATAAAATGTGATCAGATGCCCTGCAAAACACATACATTTTCATAGTAAATAAGCAAGTTCCCAATAGTTCTCTCACAGTCAGCAAGGGAACTAATTTCCAGCTGCTTGTTTTCTTATAACAGCTGAATAAATACATTCCTGGAACTATAATACCTTCAGCAATAAAATGATTACACAGTAACTCAAGACCCAGATATACTCCTCCTGCTGTTGTTTATCTGAAAGCAGGTGGGATATTGCTCAGGTATGTCTCAAGAACTTAATAAGATCCTGTAGATGAGAGATTTAATCCAAGAAAAAACTCTCTCATGGGAAGATGTAACTGGGATATTTCCCTTTCATTATTATATTATGGGTGTATTACAGGTGACTAATTTAATGTGACTGAACTGAAAACAGAAAATTAAATTCAGTAAATGAAGCTTATAGAAAATAACAAAATCTTTGAAAGATAGAGTTCTATGACAGGGTTGTTTATTGTGATCTCTAAGGGGATCATACTCCCTCAAACTAAATTTATTGTCATTCTGTTTCCTGGGCTTTGGACTTTTAACTTTACTAGTTTTTCAAAATGCATCATTATCGTTACTCCTTAATAGCTCCATAATCAGTCCTCTATTACTGCTGCAGTATTAAACTTCATTTTCTTAGCAAAATATCAAAGAATGCAATCTCTCATCTTTGCAGGCATTCTCTGCATTTAGACTGCTCTCCACAACTGCATGTAATAATACAGCTGTGCAAAGTTCACATTGCAAATTTTAGTACTGCTTTTATAATGCAGCTGCCTAGATTTACAGTTCATTCTTTAGAGGTATAACATGTACTGTCAAGTCCCTCTTCTAGCCACTGACAACACAGCATTTTTAATTCTTCAGCTGTACCTGAACTGTTATGGCCTTCTTGAAATCAAAAAGCTCTAGTAATGGGAAGTTCTTTGTCATTCACTTGACCAAGATCTAGGGTTTTCTTGAAGAGCCATTTTCTGGGGAGGTCATGTTGGACTTAAAAGGTAAAGGCAAATTTCTTAACCACTTATCTAAATATCTGGGATACTGAATGTTTTTTGTTTTATTATGTCTACAATGTGTGACAGCCAGAAGTGAAAACTCTGTGATAAATAAGTGTTACCAAGCTCTGGTGAGTCATATTTTCTCCTCACACATCGAGTGGGGGAGTACACCTGATGGCAAGTGCTGTGTTCGTGCTGGGAACTGTAAAGCGTGGCCAGGCTCTGGGGACACGCTATTGCACAAGCCACTCAACAAAGAGCAGATGCCTACAGGCTTTCTGACCCACAGTGTTAACATTAACAGTCCTTACACATGACTTCTTTCAGACATTTCTGTTTTTCTTATTGTGGCTGGCTTTTCACATTTTTCTTAGTACTTCCTATAAAGAATTACTGCGACCCTCCAGACATTTGTAGCTCTGATGTTGACTAGAGTAAATGTGCCTGACCAAGGCTCAGTGAAATCAGTCTTGGTGAGACCTAAAATACTTCAGCTGGATCCATCCCAGTTAACCTCAGACGTCTAATGGTAGGATACTTAAATTTTAGTTAGCTGTTGAGAAACAAGGAGCAACACCAGATGGTAATGTAACTAATCCTAAAGTATATGTCTAAATTACTGGGGCAAATGACCTCCAATAAGTATCTATTCCTGTCCATTGACCAGAGAAAAATACAAGGTTTAGGCTTAGGCAGTTGATCCAGAGATGTTTATTGTTAAGCTGAATGAATCACACTAGTGCTGGTTACAGCAGGATTACCGAGTTTTATAGGTCATTGCCTAAAAAGCCAGCACCTGCCCTCAGCATTGTGAGTCAGTCAGCCTAAGATAGGAATGGGGAAGCTGCTCATCCTATATATAGATGTATATACAGACACAGTGTGAAAGCTCTGTAGAACCTCTGAAGAGTGATTCATGGCACTAAGTGCACTTCCATGCCTCCACTAATCATAGGACTAAAATGCCTCTGTAGAGATGCCCCAAGACCTCCAGTGTGAAAATCTAGATTATGCTGCCCAGATCAATATTGCTAAGCCTTCTTTTGGAGAAAAGGCCTAATTTTGGATAGTGGTCTCACAAAAGGAAATGAGAACATTAAGTTCTAACCTTTTTCACTTTGAGCAAGTTTAAGCACTCGAGTCTTGTGTCATAGTCCCTCAATTGTCACTCACAAATACCTAGTGTTCTTGTCAGAAAGTGATAGAGCCATGCACCCTTTTCCCATTTGCTTCATCTCCTGCCTGGAAAATCATACACATCAAGAGGAAGGTGAGACAGTTGTGTAGTCCCAGTTTTCTCCACAGACTTTCCATTTAGGACAAAGTACCTTAGAAATGTTGGAACTTAAAAGGTGTATATTGGTTGATTTGTTAAGGTTTGGCAAGTGATCAAAACCACTCACTGAGACCTGGACTGAATTTGGCTCATAAGTCTTAGGTTTCAAGAATAAATTCCATGAAACATTCAATAAAGTCTTCAAACTGTGCTTTCTTCTCAAAATGGTTGATTTGCAAGAATCTTTGTCTGGTGTTCTTACACCATCTCACAGAGTATAACATTGGACTGGCAAAAATGAATGAAGAAATCTATCCAGATAAGTTCTTAGGGACAGATAAGAGTGCCAAACAAACAGTACTTCAGAGGATTTGGCCCATAACACAACAAAACTCTTGGTTCTTAATTTGACTTCATATTTCTGTTGCACACTAGGGAATAAAGTAAATAAAAATGTAAAGGCCATTCAGAAAATTGATATTCCAGCAAAACAGACTGTAATGCAGCTCTACAGACACATGTTTAAAACTGGACTTCCTATACCTTAGGTAGAGCATACTGCATGGTGAATCCATTCTCAGACAGACATGTCTTTAAAAAAAACCATCTTATGTAGCTAGATATTAGAAGCAAATGACTGAAAAATAATAGGCCTGTAACAAGCATAGATGACAACTTGTTTAGCATTACTAGAATACGTAGATTATGCTAGACTTATAAAAAAGAGTGAACTCTGAAATGCCTGAGTGGCATATCACCTTCCTATAGCCTGTACTCATACATGCAAAAGTGTCTTTCACACAGCAAGCTAATGGAGGGCATCAATTTCCCCTTAAAAAACTTGATGATCTTGAACACAAGAGTTCACCTGCCACAGTGTGAATATAAAGTAAACGAGGTCAGGATGGAAATTGTGAATCATTGGTTCCATCATTTGCAGGCCAACTCAAGTTGAAAACCAAATGTATTTAGCATTGACTCAGACTGGAGCTTCCTGACTCAGTGTGTACACGCAGTGAGAGGAAATCCTATTTAAAAGTAAACCTTCTAAAAAGCAGATTAATCTCAGCAAGATTTCCTGTGACAGAAAGGTGGAAGTAGCTCCCTCAATTTTATTCTTTTACTTATTTGGGGAAGGACTGAGGTGCCTTTGAGTGAAAGACAAGAGCTGATTTCATATTTAACAACGGAAATGTTCAATGGGCTTCGTGTTTTATTCAGGTTCAGGTGGGTGAATGGAAAGTGTGTCTCAGCACAACAAAAGGGGGTGTAATTTTAAGTGCCTCTTCATGTTCAAGGAGCAAAACATTAAGTGCATTTCTTCATTACCAACTAAAAATAAATGCAGCAGGGCACTTTTCAACAGGAAATCTTTCCCTTACTTAAAACTGTCTGTAGATAACAATATCAAGCCCTAACATGTTTTAGGTGAACCCTTTGATTTAATCTTACTCTTTTTGAAAGTGATAATATAAATGCAAGACAAAATAGTTAAAATAATAAAATGGAGACTAAAAAATAGAAGTACCTCTGCTAAAATATTTGGGCCTAATCCATCGTATCATGTACTCAGTAGGAAGGTTATTACTGCAGTATTGCATAATAGATTTGTAACTTTGCAAGGAATTATTGCCCAAATCCTGAGAGCACTTGCATTCACCAGCAACTTCTCATGTTTGAGCAGTTGTTTTCAGACAAATAATCATATTTATATTTATAGGATCTAGGTCAGAATTCAGAGCTGTCTGGTGTATCTGTGGCTCTCCAGGGTTGTCAGTGCAACTCAGCGAGCATAAAAACACTTGACATATTCAGGTGGGCTTTTGTTTTTTTTTAAGAGGGGCCTGTTTAAATTACTAAAAATGTCCTGTATGTATTTGATGAGTTGCAGTTAATAGATAAATATATCCAATGTTTCCCAATGAGTTAGAAATACAAATGTTATTGCCTTTCAGTACAATACAGATACCAGCAAATCTAAATTTCTTTTGAAGCAGCTTTTACCTGTCCTGAATTACTTAGGGTAAGATTGCATGACTTCTTACTTTAGCCAGTTAAAGTTTAAGCAAAACATTTGAGACAGTTGTCTAGGTTCCCTTTATCATCTATAGGGAGAGACAGGCAATCTCCAAAGAGCAATGCCTCCCTCTCGTTTTAAATATCTATTTCAGGATGAGCTAAATCACATGCTAGAGGTGCTTCTCTCTCTCCATTGATGATAAAAAGCTTCTGGAGAGTTACCTTAGATGCCTAACTATTAGACAGCAAGAGATAGACAAGGAAGACTCTTCCTTAAACACTCAGGAACACTACATTTATATTTTAAACTCTTTTCCTTAAAACAAAATACTGCCATTCAAAAAAAAAAAAATCCAAAAAAAAAAAAAATCAGCCAGCTGCTGAATTTGGTAGATAGTTGTTCATCTATTAACAGAGTAAACAAAAAAACAAAGAGCCAAACCAAACAGAAAAAGCCATCACCTCTAAGGTTTTGAGTTTTGAAAAGGGATGGTTTTGAACTAGTCTGATGCAACCACCCAAAAATAATTAGTTCCTAAGATGTATTGAGAAATAAAGCATCAAAAGAAGCTAGGAAGCATTAATGCTGTTGTGCAAGAGATCGAGATGATTCTGTTCATCTGCGCACCAGAATGATGAACACAGTCTGGAGCAGAGTTAGCAAGGGACTGCCAGGGGAATAAGGGAGTTTAGACTAAGAAAACAAAAGTTGAGTGGAGTTGTGTTTGTTTTATGGGGGCAAGAAGAGATTCAGAAGAGCTATTTTAAGCTAAGAACAATGCTGACGTTACAATACCCTAGTATAAGTTGTGCAGGAATAAATTGCTCTTGAAATTAAAACAGTGAGAACAATGACATTTTAAAACACTCTTCCAATCAAAATAGAGGCAGAAATCTTCACTGCTTCTTTAGATGAAATCGGGGGCTTTAATGTATGGAATAATCACACATGGTGCTTACAACAGCTGAGAAGCTGACTCCATGTCCTGGCACACTGAAATATCCAGAAGTCAGTAATACCAAATCCCACAGACAGCTCCAAGGAAAGAATAAAATGAGAAGACCCTTCCTAGGCATATGTTTCCAGTGAAGGCTTTAAGACAGAAACATGATAAATAAAAATGTTATTAGCCATAGGACTTAATTTCCCTACTGAATCTAAAGGGCTCATGTTGAGCCCCAAAAACATTAGAAAATTAGAATGACACTAAAGAACTGAGATCCTGAATGAACGTTATTTAACTCCTACTCTGAAGATGATGGCTGCTGTCTTTAAGATTTTATTGTTTTGCATGGGTGCTTATGGGAGCAGGGCTTGGGTGTCATCACACCCATTGCCTCGTCAGGCCCAAGCTCCCCAGTTATTACATCAACAGAGCTGAGTGTGACCAGACTCCATGCCAGAATCATAGCTGGGGCATTTTTTGCCATGCATGAGAGAAGTCATGACCTAAGTGTGACCCTCTAATCACATCTTTTTTGGACATCATCTTTGGTTTCTAACCTCTCTTAGGCTCAGTGTGAATGGGATCAGAATGGTCTGTTCACTCACATACCTCCAGCAATTGTGTGTGCATGTTGTGGGGTTGAACCTAAACAAAAGTTTGTATTACCAAACATTGAAACATGACCATGTGCCCATCACTGAAAGCATTCAGTCCTGGACCTCCAATACTGTGTAACTTCTATGGGGACTTCCTTCTTCCACTGTCTGTGACCTATCTATATTTGATAACATAAGCAATAAACGCTCTGGAAAGTGGCAAAAGCCATCTTGTCACCACACTCCAGAAACACCCTGAAAGAAAGGACTGGAGCAATGCAGTTGATTTTGTTTATTTAAACTACAGATTTTTGTCATAACCCTAAGCAAACACAGCTGTGTCATAGCCAAGAGTACTGCATATGTCAAATATATCCAGAGGTCTGAACACGGTTAAAAGGTGATATTGCCACTAGGGTTCAATAATCAGTAGTAACTTTGACCCAATTTCTTGTTTACTATGTCCACCATGGAAGGCTGTGCATAAGACAACTATTTTTTAACTATTTTTTTTTATTATTTTTTAACCTTTTCCTTGTCTGGGAAACAATTAGTTACAGACAGAAGCCTCAAGGCTTTTAATTCTCTTGAATATTGCCATATTTGTACTAACGCAGATACAGTGCAAGGGCCAAGGTCACAGCTACTCCCCTGGGAGGTGCATGCCTCAGCAAACTGTCCAGGTATTTGTCAGCCTTTGACTAATTTTTCAGAGGTACTCTGGGATCCTATGTCACTTTTCTCCCTTCAGGGAAGCAGGCTGACTGGCTGTAAAAGCAGGTGCTTTTAACTAACTCCAATATATATTGGAGTTAGTTAACATAACTAAATATATATCATTATGTTAGCTATATATATATATATAATTATAACTCCAATATATTGCTGACTACAATAAAACATGTTAACATCTAAGCACAGAAGCTGAATCAATTTAAATTCATCTGTAAAAAGTTTGCAGCCCATTTAATAGCATTAAAAGAATGATTCTTTTAATAAATATCCATACAATTTATTCTTTTTGATGGGAAGTGAAATATTTTTTATATCAGCATCATTTCGCTGTAACAGCATCCTATTAGTCACACTAGACACTATTAATACACAGTACTTTTGGCCAGTAAGGTTCTAGGAGTACAATATTGATAAACAAAACAAAAAAGAAAAAGTAATTTAGTCCTTTCCTTGGAGTATGAATGAATGTGTGATCAGCAGGGATCATAGGCTCTAAGTGACTGAAATAGGGCTTGTGGTTGCATTGCAGATTTCAGAGCAGTTCAGTGGATTAAAAACAGGTCCTCCAATAGAAAATATAGATGATAAAGCTACAATTAAAGCTTGGCCTTCAGCGCAGTACTGGATGTGATTTAGTGCAGATCTATGGCTGCTTTCTGCTTGATTTTCTCAGGAAACAAAAATATTCAGTTGCCCTTTCAATTATGAGTTCATCACTCTCCTGGAGCCAAAATATTTTCTTACTGTGAATTCAGGATTGCCACAGCCCTGACAGTCTTTTCCCCATTCAGATTTAAGGGAAGAAGTCATTGCAACAGTGAAGGGCTTAGCAGGAGACTGAGGTAACCTTTTGAGAACAGGGAACACTAAATTAAGAACCCCGGATTCACTCACTGCATTGCTTATTCTTCTTTCTTCATCTGAAGAAAAGGAACTAATGAATTTTTCCAAAACTTTGATGACTTTTTTTGTTTGCTTAGCCTTGGATAGCCTACACTTATTCTCTTCCTTGAATTTGCTGGCAGAGATGGATTAGGTATTTTTAAATATAAACATTAGGGAGAGATAGGTTGGATGAGTTTACATGCCTAGTGGAAAAACTTCCACTGAAGTAAACAAGTGGGGTTTGCTCGAAGGTGGTTTTGGAGATAAACTATACAAGGAGGAGAGCTTGGAATGCAGTACATGCAGCTGTTCCAAATTTTTATTAAAATATAGCAAGATGTTTTCCCCAGGAGACATCTTGTTATTAAAAGTCAGGCCACATAAAGCAGAAAACAATTACATTATCTTGCTTATTTCATATGTATAGAATCATGTCTGCAAAAGGCATAAAACTGTATTTTGAGATCTTGTAAGAATTGCCATGTTAGTTGTGTTCTGTCAGCGAGGTTTTAATAACAATGAAGATAATAGCTGCTGCTTATCTAATGTTTTTCATCTGTATGGCTTGAAGCATGTTTCAAAGAAAATATTATTATCCCACTCTTGTAAATTGAGTATCTGAATCATTAGAGAGATCAATGACTTGTTTAAGGTCATGGGCAGAAGGGGTTTTGGAAATGGTCACAAAAGTTATTGCTAAGCTTTTGGTAAGTTTAAGAAAATGTCTTTTGTTTGAATAGTCTGTATTTCTCAATTAGTCATTTGCAGAAAATATTTGTCATTGTTCCTTTGCTGAAGGAAAGCAGATTGTCAGGCTATGGTCTGTCAGATTTTTGCTATGGAAAAATTAATGACATAGAACTAGGGGAATTTAGAAAATTCACAATGAATTCTGGAACGTTATTCATACTATACGGTCTGTGACTTTGATGACACAACTACATCCAATGAAATCACTGGCACCTGGAAAGTAATGAGTGTCACTCTGTCATTAAATTTAAAGAATGCCTTTTTATTTCAAACAGTAGCTGTTAAGACAAAATAAGCAGCAATTCCCAGTCTAGAAATGAGAGGTAAGATACTAATTCATACGGTCTGTGGATGAGGAGCAGCTTTCTTCTCTCACTTATGATCTCTGCCTCTTGATTTCAGCTCATTTAGTGTTGCAGTCTGCCTCCTCCTCCTCTTCCCTGCAAAACCCTTCAGTGCAAAACCAGCTCGCAGGCTGCCCAGGACTTTTGTATCTTCTGTGTGAGTGGTGTTTTTTCCCCAGAAAATACAAGTGTGAAATGCTGTCTATCAAAATTAAGGAGTCAAAATTTATGGCAGTGCCTAAAAACCTTTAAGGAGTTAATTAACTAAGACACATCTAAAATTTAGAAATTTAATTAAAGCTGCTTGTATAGGTCCTTTGTATAGTAGAATGAGGGAGAGACACTTCCAGTAAGTAACTCAAAATAAATATATATGATAATCGGTGGGATGTCCTTCTTTTTACTTCTATCTTATATAAGTCACCTCTGTAACTATCAGGAAAAATTTCCCAAGGGTTAATGTCCAAAATCAGGCAATACAAGTTTCATCCTTTGTGGTAAATCCTTCACTGCAGTCAACAGCTTTAACCTTAAATTCTTAAAAGCTTATAACAAGGCAAAGCCCAGCAAATACCTGGCCTTAAGGGCCCAAAAGAGACCCTTTGTTTCTTCTCTTTATGTAGAGAGAAATATTATTTCATGTATTCTTCCTTTCAGCCCATCAAATTTATTCTGGCCAACACATCATAGGAAAAATGCATATTGTGTAGAAGCAGTTATTTACTGTCATTTCACACCCAAGTAGGCAGAAGTTTTGAGGGACAACACCAAACTGGAACTGCCAAGAAACTGAGTAAGCTTCCTGCTGACCAAAAAAGAATGAAAATTAGGATGCCTTCAACTTTATTCTAAGTGCAGCAGCACTACCATCTACTCAGTGAGTCAGATACCAAACAACAAGTTTCAGGAAGAACCAAAAGCTACAAAGTCTGTACGTGATAATAATCCTGATGGGATGGAGCAAGCAACATCCCAGCATCCTTGCAAAGAGACACATTGTCCTTCATCACTGCATACTGGGAAGAATGAAGAATAACACATTCTGTAAACTCAAGAATACAGGTGAAAACTAGTTGGCAACTGTCTGAGGAGTCATTTTCTGGAATTGTTTCTGAGTAGAACTAGGGAGAGGAGGAGATCCATCATTTTTATTTTCCAGTGAAGTTTGATCAGTTTTAGAGTTAACAGTGAACATAGCTTAAGAGCTGTTGAAAGCCCTGTTACTACATGCTCTCAGGATAGAGATCAGAAGTCACATGGACAGTAAATGCTGCAATATTTCACTAGAGTAAAAATAAATCTGCAACAATAAGTTTGGTAAGAGCTTACAGCAATTGTGACATTCTTCCATGAAGAGACACCACACAGAATTATACAAATTATAGTCTTCAGGATGTCGAACAGGACTCAGCTGACTTCCCTGGAGATACTTTCACTTCATGAGTGAGAAAGCAGTTGACTGTTGAGTATATATTGGGATTTGGGGAATTTTTCACAACTATTCATATAAGAGGTTTATAAATAAAGAGTACAGAGCCTCCTTGGACAATGCCAAAATGTAGTAATCTGGAAGATTTTATTAATAGTGATGACAATGATAATAGTTACATCAATAGAGGTGATAAAACCAATGTACTGCAAACTTTTCTCATTTTTTTAAATTTATTAAACTAGGGGAGAAATGAGGTGAAGAAAGTGCACATTTTTTCATACATTTAGGCTAAAACCAACAGAAATTTCTTGGAAAGCAGAAGTGTGTTGTAGCTGGCAAAGTATGTTATAGTAAGCATGTTTCAAGTGATTGGAATTTTAAAATATTTGACTACAAGTTGTAAGGACACAAGTTGTAAGTGGGATTAAGCATGGAGATGTGGCAAAACATTTGGGGATTTTGGGAACTGGGTGACTTAGATAAGGAGATGGTGATACTGAAAGGTCTTTAGCAGGACAAAGAAGTACAGCAGAAAACTCTACACATAGCTTCTTGTCATTTATAGAAAACTGATTGCACCCTGTTTGGGAAGCGAAAGCTGTGGGTCACAGGCACCACAATTTTTAAAAGCTATAGAACATGACTTCCTATATAAATTGTCTGGTACTCAATAATGGTTTCTTTTATCCGCTGTTAAGAAGGACAAAATTTAATTGTTTATATAGATGATTGCCTACAGAGCGGAGATCATGATCTGGTTCTATTCAATAGATAATTAAACAGAGGACAGTCCTAATCAGCTGCATACACAGGTCTTCTAAACAACTAATTTCCCAAAACCGAAGGCAAGAATGAGTAATGTTGAGTAGGAGGGAAATGCAAACAAAAAGTGAGAGAATGTGAAGTGATTATTAGAAGCCAAAGAGCCATTGCTTCAGAGTCAAGAAAGAAAAATTTGGCCAAGAGCCTACCATATTTTGATGATGGTATCACAGGCCTACTGATGAAATGAAGCAAGAAAATTTGTTAATAACAATACAAAAACGAGGTTTTCAGAACATTCTAGTTTGTCTCAGAATATTTTTGAATAGCTGTTAGTGATCAGCAAGATTATTAAGCACAGGTTTGTTAGGAGTAGACCTTTAAAAACCAAGAGACCAACATTACTTTTACTCCAGAGTTATAGATGAGAGATTTCAGACAACCAGTCTCCTGGTACTCCAATATAATTCAGTTTCCTAAGAAAACAGTGCTTATGTGATCATGCTGTCTGCCTATTGAGGTGTCTGTCTGCTGTCTGCTAACACTCCTCATTTTTTCCAAAATTTCAGCTACATTTGAGAATGTGGTAAAATATTGAAACATAAAAAAAAAATCCCAAAACTTTCCAGAATAGAAGTGCCATTTAGGAGTTTCAGTGCTAAAGCTGTTGAGAGAAAAACAAAAACAAAAACAAAAAACCTCCCCACTTGGTGATTTGTAAGATAGTGTGTATCAGGAAAATCATGCTGCTAAATTTTCCAGTAAGTCTTTGGAAATGTAGTAACACCCAAAGATCAGATAGGCTCAGTATTTAACAGTATGCCAAAGAATCACTATTTTGATTTGAACAACACAGTATCACTGATTTTTAGGCAGTAGTTACACTATCATTCAATACCTGCTAAAGTGGCTGTTATTTCCTTGCACAGGAGTAAGGCAGCATCTTACCTGTAAAGAAAAATGGATCTTGGATTTCTGGGTGTCCAACTTGGTAGGAAAAAAAAAAATATCTGCCTCACACAGCAGTATAAAGCAGTTTTAGCCAATCAGTCCTCACAGTGGAGACAGTGACTTTCAGTTCCTAACGAGATTCAGGTTAGCTGGATTTGAGATTGTAGAGTCTCTGCTGCAGACAGAAGTGAGAGCCTTTTTCAGCTCTCAGTTTCAGTGCAAGAGAACAATCCCTTGAGCTGCATAAATTCAGTGTTATAAAAGGAATTAATTCCTCCATTCCTCCTCCCTTATTAAACACTCCCTGAATTTTGAGTCAACAAAAAAAACAGTGATTCTTCTGCTCTGAGACCGGCAGAAAACAAGACCCTTGCCTGCTCCTGATGTTGCACATTTCTGTTCAATGGTGCACATCTCTGCAGTCTGCTCTGGTGCTTCATCCACACTGGCCAGTGTGATGGTCAAACTTTAAATGACTTCCTGTTCCCAGCTGACAAGGTGGTGCTAGGTCACAGCTTGAACTCGATGATCTCAAAGGTCTTTTCCAGTTTAGCTGATTGTGTGATTCTGCGAGTCTGCAGTGGTCGGGGTGATGAGTGGGCAGCACAGGAAAAGAAGCACAGAGCCTTTCATGCTGTGGGAACTTGTACAGTATTACTGAGAACACAAGTTGATGAAGAAAATAAACTTTAAGTATCAACACATTCAGAGAAATAAGCCAAGACAAATTTCTTTCATGAAGAAAGTCTTCAAAAAGGGTGTTTTTTTTAAATAATTCTCATGTAGCAATTTTTCCATAACTTTTCATTAGCAAGGACTAGAAGATCAAAATGTATGGCTATGTCAAAATGTTACAAAAAGGTCAGCAGCTGTGGATCTGCCCTGAATCTACAGCATCAGAAATTACTAACACATACTCATTTTTCATTCACAGCCTTTCCTCTGGAAAGAGCACTGCAGTACTTTACTGTGGGGTTGCTGAAATGTTTCCTTTCATTGTCCTCTCCCATGAAATCATCCGTGGATTTCATCATAAGAACAGATTTGCACTCTCTGATCTCCAGAGGGGTGGGCCTGCTGTCACACAGTGTTCGGTTCTTTGTCTGAGGAAACAGGCATTGCTCCATGGATGCGCCGTGCGTCTGTTCCTGCAATCCAGGATGCCAGCAGGCAATCCGAGCTGTACGAGGACAAACAAATATGAGTCACAGCAGCCAGAACTTAATGCCATTCCATTTCACACTCCAAAGGCAATGGCTCTAGCAACAGCCTGTTCTTAATATGCAGGGGCACCAGTTCAGGAAAAACACAGCAACCTGCTGAATATCTGGGGAGGGAGAAAGGTTGTCTGACAGTTTGGAGGATTTTTTCGGTTTGGAGTGCCTTGGTATTTTTTTACTGAAGCCAGATACCTCTGATTAGAGTTAAACCTGTTTAACTTGTAAGCACAGGGAGAGCGTAAAGTTAGAAGGTTAGGTACTCAGCTTTCGATGAATTTAAAACCTGTTTCCCACATACTTTACGAAAGGGTGCTCTCCCTGCAGCCTTTCATAATGCACCACGCAGGACTCGCAGTTTAGCTTGAGGGAGCAGAGCTGGAAAGAAATTAGTTTGCTCAGGTCCATAACATTCGCAAAAGCAGCAGACATTTCTGGCTGTACAATCTGGGGACTCTGAGACCACCAGGCCCTGGTGGGTTTTTTTAGGATCTGTACAAGCTCTTAGGAGTTGGTAGTTCTGTGTTGCTTCAGGTCCTTAAGGAATATCTTTTCAAATGAGTACCTGTCACGTGTACACCAAAGACCCTGGAAACTCAGGTCAGGTCCTTTCTCTTAACACTCCTGCCAAGTCTGCTCCACATATAGTCACAGGTGTGGGCAAGTCCCTTTCCTGCTGATCTTTCAGCTAAAAAACTGCATCTGATTGAGTCACAAATCTCAAAATATTTCCATAGTTCTTTGGTGGGAGGTTCCCCACCACCATGCCCTGCAAGTCATGTTCCTGGGTAGCTCCTGTCCAAATTTTTATGCCTCCAGACAATTTTGTCTTCTGTTATTCTTTCCTATCAGTTGTTTTGCTTTATTTTACTATTTATTTTTTATGGTTTTTTTCAATGCAGTCACTGTCTGAAATGTGGAAGATCCAGTTGCACATGGCTGAAACACAGGTGATGCTCTCTACTGTGATTGCTGATGACAGTCTCTGCTCTTTGACTTTGTGAGGAAAGCACCAGAAGTTGCTTGCACTGGTACTTTGGGCTACATTGTGCATCCTCCCATAAGGATACAAATTTTGCTCATATTCATTTTTAGAAGCAAACAAATGAACCATGAATTCCCTTTAGACAAAAAGGAATTCAGGAAGGATTTCCAAGAATGGTAGACTTGGCAAGCATCACATGTAAATCCAGACAATTTCTGTGTCCAACACATTCTTGTTAGATCCTAGAGCTGGCTACATTTTATTTTTACTGCTAAACTACCAAGAGAAATCTTATTTTATGGTACAGTCAGTCAATCTGTATGGTTCTCACATTTTCCTCCCTTTCAAAATCCCTTTCATTTCCAGAAATAGCCACATCAATGATTAATTCTGCCTTCAAGTTTTCTTAAATCAGCTGGTGTCATGCTGGGCTTTCTCTACCTGTACAGCTGTTGAGTCACGCAGAATTTATACACTATTATCCTGAAGTTTTCTTAATGTTATGTCTCCACACTTCTTTACCACATTGCAGTTTATGGTTCTTTTTCAGCATCCCCCAGTGCAGATTTCCATATGTCTGACAATGTTACTTGTCAGGGAGCCTGCAAACATTGACCATTGGGTTACAATATGTTGCTTTATTTTTTGTGTCCCATTTTGTTAAAAGACTGATGGCAGGATTTGCTCAGGAAGAATGTCTTGGGCAAGAATGAACAATATATTGCCAACTAAGATTCTGCTTTGCTATCACAATCTTTACAAAACATAGCATGCTATGGTGAGACTGCTATTTTGTGAAACGGATTTTTTTTCCTTATTTCCCTATTTATGCATGATATTACATCAGGACAGAGACATTCAGTTGTCTACTGCAGTCATAACTAAAATAGGCAGTCACAACAAAAAATTTAACTTGGAAATTCAATAAGAATGCATCTCTAAATGTATAATTTAATTATCAAAACTAGATTTTGCTACCCAAAATATTACACATGATTGTGGCTGAGAAGATAAAGTACAACTTGCTTTCAAATAAGCAAGGACACCACCAAAAGAAGTGATGTAATATGTCTGCTATTCCAACAGTGTAGGCCAAACATTTAATACTCAAAATCATTATCTTTAAAATGATATATTAGCTTTGGGCTGAATTCTCCCTTATCAGTGTTCAGCACAAAGAAGGAGGGAAAGTGAAAAACATTATTAGGATAGGATGAAAGGATGGTCAAGGAGAACATACATGTCTCTTCTTAGACCTTATTTGCTTGTCCATACTTGTCTGTTTATATTATTTTCAATGTACAAAAAAGATGGTAATGCCAGCTTAACTACCTCTGGGAAGGGAGTCTTGAAAAGTGCAGCAGTCGCTGCTTTCTTACTAAGCAGAATTAAAGCAGGAAGTTCAGCATCTGATATTTCCTTGCTTACTTTGTATTTCTAATAAGTACACAGAGCAGCTTGTTGCCATCGTGAGGGCCAGGCTCCAAAACTGAGTTCAGGCCACACTTTAAATTCAGTCTTAAAAGACAAAAACGGGGTTGGGGGAGTGTAAAAAAGGGGAAAGGTAACAAAATCTAGTAAACAGTAGGATATATTCTTCAAAGCTTTTCCAGTTCCTTGTCTGTCTCATATTCTTAGTGAACATTTTAAATTATTTAGGTAATAATTTTTTTGTCCTATTAGCACTCAATTTTAATTTATTGAGTTGTTAATGATGCTACAAAAAACCATTACACCATTTTTTTAATAATTGCTTAAATATCCAATCTTGAAAATACAATCTATTGAGCTAATGTGTGCTCACTGGAGTGAAATTAAATATCTTAAATCTCTGCACCTCATCTTTATTGAGAAACATTTAAAAACAAAGTGTACCTGTTCAAAAGGGAGCCTGAGCATATAGAAGGTTACCTTTCTTAAAAATAAATAAAAAGCTGTATAAATACATAAATAAATATTAATTGTCTCTTCCTATCCCCTGGCCAAAGAAACCCAAACCCCAAAGCTCACTTTATGTAGAAAAAATGCTGGTACAAGTAGCCACATTACTTACTTTACAGGAAGATTTGAGTTCATATGCAGGTATAGATTTGAAAATAACTGGCAGAATTTCAGATTTCTGAAAAATCATGAAGGAAAATTAGTTTTCAGTTGTTCTAAAAGATACATCTTTTTAATCAATATTTTCTTGGCATAATCAGAAGCAAACAAAGCTGGGTTTTCTTCTCTCTGACATTTTCACTGGAGGCTTAGTCCTCCAAAGAGCATTTATTATAATTAAAAGATAACACTTGAAGTAGCAAAACAGAGTATTTTCCAGATGCCTGTATTTTTTACTCATTGGTTTAGTTTCCTTGAGCATGTTAAAAAAAAAAAAAAAAAAAAAAAAAAAAAAAAAAAAAAAAAAAAAAGATAAAACCAAAAACCTTGAAGTAGATTAGTCTTTTAAAATTCCTGTATTTTGCTACCAGCCAGATACCAGATCTGTTGGTAAATTTGATCTGTTTGTTATCACTCTAGATGAAAAGAAAAAAATATTCAGATCCCTTTCATGTCTTCAGCAGACAGTGATTTAAAGTGCTTATGTAAGAGCTATCCATTATTACTACAGCCAACATACCTGAGATGTCAACTGCTTAGATTGAAGAGCTCTTTCAATACATATTCCTGTTGGAAATTTCCTGTAAAATGTGAATTTTGTGAAAAATATGGTTTGGTGATAATTGAGTCCCTCCCAAGAAATATCTCTAATTTGTTAAACTCAGGCTTGCTGTCTAGTTTGGCTTGGTTTCACTTGGCTTTGTTTCAGAAAGGAGGTACCATTATTTTCTTTGTGGTGCAGACTAACCTTCAGTGATGTATTTGCTCAGAAAGTTTCCCAAAAATAATTCTTCCCCCAAAAAAAGAAAGACAAATTTAAACTGTTTCCAACAGTAGCCACCCATCTTTCCTCTCTCCTTTCCTCACTGGGACATTTTTATCAGAAGAAATTACAATTTCCCAAATCATTTCACTAGTTTTTGATGACCTAATGTAGGAAAATATTCTATTTCAGCATTAATTATATGCTTAATATTAATTTATATTCCATCTTATGAAATTTAATCAGTTGTTTGAACCATGTGGTTTCAGTAACTAGGCCTTATCCACATGAGCTTTAGAGCACTATTAGGCCTGTGTTGGCTTTGGTGTAAACCAAAAAAATAATTTCATAATTATGATAGTTCTTGTAACACTGTAGACATAATTAAAGAGAAACCACTTAAATCCAGCCACATACCCAGCAGGTAGTAATAGCTTTCAGTCACTATTTTAATAGGTTGGTTGTTACTTTGACTGTTGCCTTCTGGAAGCTGCTGCTTCCTTCATTCTTATTTTCTTTATTCAACATGCAAGTGCCACTAGTTGCCATTCGGAACAATTGCTTTTGATATAGTGTCATCAAAATTACTGATTCAGACAAGCAATAATAACCTTGCAGTTGGAAATTAAGTGACTGGGTCAAGCAGTGTCTACATTACCACTAGAGGGAGAGTGAATGCATTAAAAAGTAGTTAAATATTCAGTTTTGTATATTACAATGGCCAAAAGGTCAGATATTTCATAATTTGCTTTTGGCCTAGTTAATTTATTCTTTCATAAGCTTTAAACTATGCAAATATTTTTTATTTTAATGTTTTTGGAAATGGAGAAGCAGAAGACCGAATCCCAAAGGAAAATGAGCCCCAAAAAGACAGAAAAAATTGAGAGTATAAAGTGAATTATTGTACACTCAAAAGGTCAGGATATTCTAGAAATTCCATTTAATTAATAACTACTCTCTTCAGCAAGTCTAGCACTTGAGCTAGAGCATCTTTGAATCACCCCCTCAGCTGAGTCACAGCAAAATTCTGTACCCTTTTCTGCAAATTAGACTGTTTTGGCTGGAACTAACTGGACACATATGTTGCCACCTGCTGCACATTCTTTAGTCTGAAGTTTTTCAACAGCTTGGTTTATATCTTTGAATAATTTGTTCATTAGAGAAGGTAGGAGCAGGGAAAGGGCAGTTCCTCCTTTGGTTTGTTCTCAGGCTGGCAAATTACTACTGGGTTGCTTCTAGGTGGTACCTGTTGCTGAAAGAGTACAGAGATTTATGTGTCACACATATATTTTCACTTCTGAAAGCATTTGTTGAGTCAGTGCTGGAAAAAGGTTCCTCTACATGATGATATTTTATTCAGGGTTGTAAACCAAATTCTAAATATATATATGCAGATTTTTTTCATATAAATTTAAATACTTTTCTAGGTATACAATTCATTTGTAATTGCATGTAATTGCACATGTATGAAACGAGAATTTAGAAAGAACAGTTGAACACTTAGCTGCTTTCATTTGTTGCAGAGATCCCATCCAGGACCTTGGATGGAATAGCAACAGTCTCCTTTTTATATTTAGTGTATTTTGTCACTTGTCATCCCTCTTGTTATCTGTCTCTCACACACACCCTCCCCAGACCTCATCTGTTCAAGCCAAGCAACAATAATCACAGTCAGATTAAGAATATTATATAACCACGATGGCATCCTCTTGAAATTTTGTTCAACTTAACAGAACAATTTCTCATACATGACTTCAACCAGCATCAGACACACAGTCAGGGAAGCCTGATCCATGGTGTCCCTGAGAACAGAGACTATGACTTTGGTTTGCTATGGTTGTGTGCCTGCATTATCCACTGCCCACAAAGACTCCTCTCAAGTATCTAATATACTCTGTATGCCAAAAAGCTGTAGCGTTTTTAACACCCACGATTTTTTGTAACCTCCATGATTATTTATAAGGAAAGTTTATATCATAGTCTCATGATCCATTATTAGCTCTACTGTCAAAATGATTCAGTCATCCACTCACAGTGTTATCCATTACAAATAAGAAATTTGGAAAGCTAGGCAGAAAGTTCACAAATGAAACATGCTCTTAAAATGGTTAATCCATAGTTTTCAGTAGATACTTATGAATAATAAATGCACACATAGGAGGTAATCAGTCTGGACTTGTATGGGATAGGAATAGGTGATGGCCTACTTATAAAAATGTATACCCTTAATGTTACATTAAGGAAAGCAGACTGCAGGTCTTGGGTTTTCAACTCTGATTATTGAATTATGCATGAGCTTATCTAGACAGTTCTAAACCAATTTTTTATTTGTAAATATTCATTAAGCCCATTCACTGACGTCACTTGAAAACCCCAGCTTTATGGACTGTTGTTTTGAAACAGTTTGGCCACTTTGCTGTGCAGCCCCTCCCATAAGCACAGGAGAGCAGCTGCACCCACCATTGCCTGTGCCTGACAAAGCTAAGCCCTGCTAACACCAGGCACCCACAGAACCTTCACCACCTCTGGGAGTTTATGTGAGACGGGAGGAGTGGGAAAAAGAGGCTGTAAAGAAAGTTTAAAAAGCCTAAAGGCATTTAGCATACTTGTTAACGTGGCAGTATTGAGTAACTTAGCAAGTACCTTCTTCTTACTAAAAAGCATGGAAAATGGAAGTAAATGAAAATAATTCAGATTCCAGCTAGAGATACTGGTTTCCTGACTGTGAGTTTTTAAATGCAGTTAACACTTCTCAATATTAGAATAAAATTTTAAATAATTATATATCATTATTTATGTTAGCAGTTGTTCACATAATGTGAGGAATCAGTCTATCATCTATTCTTTAAAAATAAAAACATTTATAGTAATTGCATCTTATAATTTTAAGATGGTATGTTTGACTCCTGAGCTTGAACTTCTGTAGAAATAAATGCACTCTGATCCATTTATGGTGGTGTTTACTATGTCCACAGGGGCTTGCCCTTGAACAATTTATCCTATTTCTATTATCATTAATATAGTTTAATCAATGTAAGACATAACATAAATAGAAGAGACAAACTCAATTTTTAAAATATGTGTGCTTTATTACATCATCGGGAAAATAAATCTCTTTTCAAATCTCACTGGGGGCTGCTGGAATAATTCTTGCCCATTAGCCTAATGTCCAGGTCACATTAATTTTCATACAAAAATCTTGTAAAATCTTCTGAAAAAGCAAAACTTTGCAGTCACCACTGAAGCAATGCTTATTAAACATTAATAACTCCCTGTGAAATTTTCCATGGTCTCACCCTCTTAAGTGTTAAAGAAAGGCGCATTTAGAATGACTGGTGTCAGGCATCAGCAGAAACAAAGTGAATTAAAAGGAATAACTTCATTATTATTAGCCTTTTACCTGCTCTGAGGATACCCTCAGTCATGCTGTATTTCTGAGGGACCTGGGGTTTAACAAGTGTAAATGCTTGATTTGCTTTAGGACTAGACAAACATGACACCACCACCCAAATAAATGAAAATTAACAAAGAATATCAATTATAAAAAAAAAATGGAGACTGTTCTGGGAAACTTAAATTACAAATCCCTAGAGCTCTGAAACGAAGAATAAGGAAATTGCTTTCTCCCTTTGGGCATGACCTTTTCTTTTGAATGGATTCCACAGAATAAAAAGAGGAATCATCTTTTATTTAAACAGGAAGCAACTTGAGGCAGTTTGGGGCTCTTGGGAATATTTAAACACATGCTGAGAAAGAAATTGAAAGCCATGACTATTTCAAGGACAGAACTTCAGCGATCTATGCTGCTAATGTGATACCCAGTCCTCCTGACACCAAGAGCAAAAATAGCATTTATCCTTTTATCAATACACAGCATTAGCAATGCAACTGCCTGTGATAATGCCTGAAATTATGGACTGAGCTGTTTTCAGGGCCTTCTGGAAGGAGTGGACACTGCTGGTAGGTCCATTAAAAGTTACATTAGGGTAATTTAATTCCTCTAGCCCAGCTCCATTCACAGCTCCTCCTTTCTTCCAAGTTACAGTCCGCTGAATCAATAGCCATTAGAGCAAATCAACCTCAGTGGGAAAACGCCCTTGTCAAACCCCAGCCTGACTCATTGTCATCATTTCAGATTCCCATTTAGGCAAGAACAAAGTCACATTTGAATTCTCCGACGAGATGTACTCTATTTCGAAGCAGAGCCTGCAAGCAATGCCATGGAGCTGTGATAGCCATAGAGAAAACTCCAGCAAACAAGGTGTAAAACAGCTGAGACTCACCTCAGTGTCTCTTTGCACTTGCTTCTGTAAGAGCAGCTATTTTCTCCAAAATGTGACCCAGACTCCTGATTTAATCTCTTGTCTTGTATTTGCTGCTAGATGTCATTTTACATTTGTTTTAATGAGAGGCTATGAGCCTGTGGCTTTTTCTGGCCTTCCACAAAGAGTTGAGTCCCTTTACACCATTCTGCTCATTTTTATCAGCACTGTCTTACAGCAGGATATTAGGGTTTAAATCCACTTTAATCTCCTCAGTGTGTTCACCTGGTCAGAAAAAGATGTCCCGAGATCTGACATAAACATGCACATGAGTAAGAAGTGCAGGGGTCTTTTGTGATCAAGGCTGCATTGCCTTTCCTTGGGAGGCAAGAGAAAGCAAGCCTTCTGAAGCAACCTAGGGACCATAGTCCCCACAGACAGGACAGGACTTTGTGTAAAATCTGAATGCACTCTAAGCCACAAATTATTAAAAGGTATTGCCTAGAAATTAGTTTTGAAAACTAACATATCTAGCTGCACTATTTCCAAGCAGATTTTGGCCACCATAAAAAAAAAAAAAAAAAAAAAAAAAAAAAAAAAAAAAAAAAAAAAAAAAAAAGAAAAGACTCTATCACAGCCTAGCTAATAACATACACTCTATGAATATATTTGAGCTTGCACTTACTAGGTGGAACTCCATGAATACATTATTCAAAACTGAAAATGAGTTTTCTTTCTGTGCCCTTCCTTGCATCCTCCTTTTTTTACCAGCTCTAATGTACTCTTCTTTTTTTTTTTTTTTTTTCCACTAATTAACTGAGAAAAGAGCCAAAGTCCTGTGGCTTAATGTACACTAATGAGTATGACATGATTTTCAGACTGTAATATGGAACACTGAAAATGTGTTATTCATGTGGGGAAAAACACTACATACCTATTTATAAACCTCCTGAAATGATGAATCTTTCAGTGCTGCTACCTATTTATAAACAGCTCAGGGGCATAAAGTACACTGACAATTTGATGACCTAACATCACATTATATTCTGATTTTGTTTAATACACATGCATTCTGTAATTTGTAAGTGCTCACATTGTATTACCTTATGGCATGTTCTGAATACAATAAATTTGCAAAATTTTGCAGATAAGCCACAATAGTCACAAACAATTTTCTCTTATTTACTTCTCTTTACAAATTATTTGTTTACTTCTAATGCTTATATTTTAGTTTCTAAGTAACAGAATAAAGGCTAAGGTCCCAACCACACTTTGATCACACATTGTAGACTTTTTTCTTGCTAAGAGTGCTTTAAACACAAGTAAAAGCTGAACATGAGACAGATGACAATGGATGGAAAGTATGAAAGCTTTGGTTTAATATGGCTCAAGGCTGAGAGGAATAATAGATGACAGGGAAATAAAAATTGATGGAGAATGCTATTTTAAACAAGGATATGAATGGCAATAAGAAACAGAGGAGATGAGCTGGAACAAGTTCAGATTAAGAACTGCCAGGCTAGTATGCTTTTTTAAGCATTATGGTAAGACTAAAAGCATAGAGAGCTGTTCTTCCTTGCTACTGTGCATAGTGATACCTTATTAAACTTGGACTGATTATTGGAAATTTACTATTTCTGAAGCAAATGCACCAGGCTGATGACATGAGATCCATATAGAAAGACTGAGAGGTTGCAAAGAGCCATCTCATGGAACCCATTTTTGCCTTTGCTCTACACAGAAACCTGTATTTTTCAGAGACAGTGATGTTGCTTCCAGACTGTAAATACAGCAGTGGACTTCCTAGAGTCTGGGTGCTTGAAATTGGTCAAAGGAAATCTTACTGATTTACAGATAAATGTGCATATTCTGATATGTTCAATTCAGTGGATTACAGACAAGCTTTTTTTAGGGTTTGAAATATGTTTTTCTTTTAAGGTTGTGAAAACAAGGCTTGCTTCTCCTGCTCTCCAAAAATGAACTCTGATATAAGAAAACCTTGAAAATTAATTAATTGCAAAAGTGGATGGCCACTCATTTATTTAAATTAACCTCCAACCAGTGACATGCTGTGCTTCCAGGTAAAATGTTATGAGTATTTCTTAAATTAAGCACTGATTTCAGCACAAGGGACAAAAGTTTTCTTCATGCCAGCTTGCATATTTTCTGAAAATATATGTAAGTTATATGTAATAACTTTGCAAATTCAGGTAACTCTTTTTAGAGTCTCCAGGTTTCAGAGACCAGATCACAGCAGCAGCTTTCTCACTGTAATAGTTTTATGTTAAAAGTGTTTCTCTTGATTTCAATTGACCTGCTATTTTTTTAACTATTCCACGGAAGTCTAAAAAAGATAAAATCTTTATTATACATAAAACTTTCATTTTCGAGCAACTAATTCATTCAGAATTGACTATAAATATGAACAGCATTAAATGAATAGGAGTTGTTATTAAAAATTCTTTTTATACAATTTCTTCCACCTCTCAACTCAGCACTAGAATATGGTTAAATCCAGATGATCCAGATATTCCCCAACGTTCTGGCAGAGCAATGTGAGATGAGGGCGAGGTATACAAGCTGAGATTCTCAGCTGAAGTAAATCCAGAGATTCAACACATCCCTGCTGATTTACTCCAGACAAAGAGCCAGCCTGTTATTTCTAGCTTTTACATTTGACTGGAATTTCTTAGCATTTGAACTCCTCTCCAGTGGAGCATCGGTGCTCCCATCCACAGGCAGAGCATGTATAGGGCCACCAGCCCCTCTCCCACGCAGCCTCAAATTGCTTCTGCCACTCTTCCATCTGCCCATCCTTGCAGCTCGCTGACAAACCTCTCTAAATTACAATGAGGCACTGCCCACACGTATGTGCTGGCTGATTTGTTTCGTGCAGACCCAACATACCACCTCCACAGTCACAGCAGCCTGCTTCAGTGATTACAAGTGTGAAAGAACAGCAACAAGCTGAGCTCATGAACCGAAGATTGCAGTTTCAGTGGTGGAGGAGGAGAGGGCTTTATACTGAGATTCTTGCTCTCTTCCCTGTGATTCGTCACTTCTTCCAGGACTTCCTTAGCAGAAGGTTAATAAACCACAGTCACAGTGGAAGCAGCTCCTCCTACACAGTGTATGGTGTGCTGCCACCAGAGAGGAATTTGTTATAGAGTCAAGTAATACTTAAGTTTTGTTGAGTGATTTTACTGGAAGTTTCAGCACTGAGAAATGACACCAGCGCACAAAGATTTTGATGGTGTATTTATTTTTGTAAATGTCTGTATTGGGTTTTGGTAGCAGGGGGCTACTAGGGTGGCTTCTGTGAGAAGCTGCCAGAAGCTCCCCTCCTGTCCAATAGAGCCAATGCCAGGCTCCCAGACAGACCTGCTGCTGACCAAGGCCACGATCATCAACCACAGCGGTAGCACCTCTGGGATAACAGAGTTAAGGAGGAGAGAATGTTGTTGCACAAGATAATTGCAGCCAAGGAAGAAAGGATTAAGGATAGGTGTGAGACAAACAGCCCAGCAGACACCCAGGTCAGTGCAGAAGGAGGGAGAGAAGGTGTTCCAGGTGCCAGAGCAGACTCCGTGCAGCCCGTGGTGCAGACCAAGGTGAGGCAGCTGTGCCCCTGCAGCCCATGGAGGCACCTTGGGGAGAAAATATTCACCTGCAGCCCATGGATGACCCTGTGCTAGAGCCTCCTGTAGGAGGCTGTGACTCTGTTGGAAACCTGTGCTGGAGCAGGACCTGTGGCCCCGTGGAGAGAGGAGCCCACACTGGAGCAGGTTTGCTGGCAGGACTTGTGGCCCTGTGGGGCACCAACACTGGAGCAGCCTGTTCCTGAGGGACTGCACCCCATGGAAGGGACCCCTCGCTGGAGCAGTTTGTGAAGAACTGTAGCCCCTGGGAAGGATTCATGTTGGAGGAGTTTACGGAGCACGGTCTCCATACACTGGAGCAGTGCAAGAGTGTGAGGACTTCTCCCTCTGAGAAAGGAGGAGTGGCATATCCAATGGACTGACCATAGCCCTCATTCCTCACCCCTCTGTGACCCTGGTAGGGAGGGTTTGGAAGTGAAGTTGAGCCTGGGAAAAAGGGAGGGGTGGGGAAAAAGTGTTTTTTATTATTTGCCTTTGTTTATCATTATCTTAGTCTGATTTTATTGGTAATTAAAAAATTAATTTCCCTAAATGGAGTCTGCTTTGCCAATGACAATCACTGGTGAGTGATCTCTCCCTGCCACTGGTGAGTTATCCCTCCCTGCCCTTATCTCAACCCATGAGCCTTTAGTTGTATTTTCTCTCCCCAGTGCAGCTGAGAACAGTGCTAGAGCAGCTTTGGTGGGCACCAGGTGTCCAGCCAGGGTCAGCCTGCCACCACATGCACCAGCTTACCACAATTTTCCAGCCATGTGAGTATAGCTGTCATCTTTCTAGATTTCTGTCAACCTGGAGTGCCCTTCCCTCAATGTTGGGGCTCTGCTCCTGGGAAAGTGCTACATTTATTTATTCCTGTAGTAGTGGGAATGGGATGGTCTGTAGTCTTTCAGAAGAACCCATTGAATATGTTTCTTCATGAGAGAGCAAATTTATTTCATTAATAACGATAAAGCTTTTGAGACCCACTGTTTGACTGACCAAAACTGCAGACTCTACAAGAGATAAATTCCACACACAGAGTGAAAAAATCCAAACACCAAAACTATATGAATTTATTAACCTAGAGATCCAGAGCAGGAGTTGCAAAGCTGCTTTCAGTTTAAGTTATGCATTCAGATGTTTCTTAAAACACTAATTTACCCTTATTTTGCTTTATTTACAGTATCAGGTGGTTTCCAACATCTTTGAAATTCTATAATTAAGTAGCTAAAGCTGTTAGCTAGTATGTTGGTCTTTGTCTGTAGTTTGTTTCAGTTTCAGACTTACACCTGCATCTGGATTTAACTGTTTTTTTACACTCAGGGAGACATTGATTAACAGAATGTATATTTTTAATACTGAGAACTTCACAAACAATGCCGTAGATCCCTGCCTTGAAGCAGTGAGTCATGAGAAGTGGCTCGAGGACTGAAATGATTACTTTGAAAAGTGTATTTTTAACTACAGGAGGAAATAACTTTCATTATCATCAGATTGGCAAAGTACTTGAAGGTAATAGCTCCATCAGGCAATTTTTTTTCCTAGTCCTTATGTCAGAAAATAAAAAGTAAAAAAAAACCCACCTTTTTTTTCCAAAACACTCTTCACACCAGTGGAAAGTTGGATGGAAAGGCAAGATGCAGACACTATCAAAATAAAATGCATTGAAGAAAATAACAGGTGGATAAAAAGAGTAAGAAAGAAAAAAATCCCTCCGTATATTAATTTCAAATGGTGCTTGTTTAAAGAGCTGTTCGGACCAGAAACCCAAAGAAACCCGATTAAATTATTGTAATTCGTAAAATAATTTTAAACTAAACTTTGAAAAATTTTATATATGAAGCTTGTATGCCTATAATTCTGGATAATAAACTATGTTTATTCATGCCTGTAATCAGGCATCTTTCCCATCAAGAAAGAAATCATTTTTACTGTTCTATTTGTTATAAGACCTAGAAATACATAAACAAGGACTAGCCCTGGGTTGTGTTCTCTGCAGTCTGCCATTTCAGCCATCAGTGACTGTGGCCATCTCTGACCATGAACTCCATTAAAACCTGGATGAATTTCTGTATTCAGGCACCCCATCAAGCAGCAAAAGAGCCCAATATTAGTATGTCTCTGGCTGTGCAATAATAACAGGACCTGTCTATCCGACAGCAAAAATCCAATATATCCTGTTTACAGGTGTCTCTGTGTAGGGAGTATGTGCAAGGTGCATTTTAAGGTTGTCAGTAGCAACCCAGAAAATTCACGTATCTGATACACACAAATCAGTCTCCAGTGCTGCATTTTTCATACACATCTTTGCAATATTTGGACCTAGATTGAGTGACAGAAGATCTTTTGAATCAGGTAGCTTACATGTGTATCTGTAATGCAACTTGACTGAGTTGAAATATTGGCTTTTGTTAGTCTGTTGGCATAAATACAAGCCAGCATAAAGCCTCCTTACCAGTGTAGTTCAGCAGCCCTGCAGTAGACAACAGTTCCTCTCCTAATTTTCATGCCTAATTTTTATGGCCCTTAGTCCAAAGCCCCTACTTTCAGGCAGCCTTCTCAGAGAAGCTGAACAAGAACTGCCTGCAACAGAAGAGGCCAAATCCTCTATATTAATTACAGCTTCATCGCTCCATTTAGCAGCCACCATCTGCCAAAATCTGGCTAGATTGGAGATGGTCCCCAGGCAGGGTTTGCCAAAGTAGTGACAAAATGCTGAAACAGACTTCTTTCAGCTTCTGAACAGAAAAATCACTGCTTAATATAAACTTCAAAACACTTGAATTCCTCTGACCCTTTCAATGTAGACAAGGATGTAGCCATGGGGAAGATTCACAAAGCGTTGGTTTTTGGTCTTACTAGCTGATAAATACAAAACAGCTCAGTGCTGTGCATAATCTCTTTTAAGCTGTTTGATCTATGAAGAAACCTTACCATTCCAAAACTATTTCATCCATATTTTCCTTGCAAGTGGCCTAAAATGAAAATGTGCTTAGGCTGCCTATAATATACTGACAATTGCAAGAAATGGTCCCATGCTCTTCCTGTACTTTTCTGGATGCCCCAAGTCCCCGATGGATCAGCAGAGCTCAGTAGAAGGAAGAGCAGCAGACCATGTCCCTCCAGTAGGCAGGTACCGTGCCAGGACCACCTTGGGGGTCCCTCCCTCCTGATCGTGGGCTCATCCCTGTGCATTACATGGAACATTGTACCTCTTAAGGTGTGACTGTGGCAAAATGTAAATACAGTCTGGAGACCATAGAAGGCAATAAGCCTAGGTTGTCCCAGTTGGTTTGTGTTCCTCTCAGGCACACATATTTGTTCCTGACATATTTCTGTTCACTTTAACAGGTACAGCTGAGGTTTGAAGAGGATGCTCATCTGAGGCAGTCACACTTTCAAAAAAACTTCCCCTGATTTTGATTGCTGTGGAAAGAAAATTTTCATGTGGATTAATATTTAGTATTTGTTTATATGCATGCTATTCTCCATAGAAATCTGTTTCTAATATGCTGTTCACACAATGTAAGGAAATATTTCTAAATTTTCCAGAATGTTTCATTTTCATGACATTTTTAGTTAATTACAGTGCTATAATGTCCCAGACTCATTTACAGCCTCTGCACAGACTTCCACCCAACCAGAAGGTTTTAAAGCCTTTGATTTGCAGTGTGGTCACTAGTGAAATTAATCAATACTTACTAATAACATTTACAGCAGGAGAAATAAAATGATTGAAGTGTCTTACAGCTTCAGCAGACCTAATTGTTTTCTCTGTCTCTCAGTATGCCAGCTCAGGTGGTATCTCGGGGAGTGATGAGGTTTAGATTTTCTGTGAGTATCAAACCCAGCAGCCAGAGCTCTGTATGTGTTATTTATTGAGCACAGCCACTGTAGTTGCCTGTGTCCTGCAAACTCTGTGGGGCAGAACTGCAGGGTGACAGCCTCCCTCTGAGGGTGTTGAACACCACTTGCTGAGTAAGATAAAGCAGGACTGTACAAAAGGAAGACTGACACATTCAGGTTTTTACATTTACACAGATGTTTTGTGCACTGGATTCTCTTCTCCACCACTTTAAAGCTCATCACGTGAGAAACAGAAAACATATTTTGTAAATATATGGTTATCTATCCAAAGGGTGAAAGCAAGGCTGCAAAATATTAATATGAGATAGTTGTCTTATGACTTTTCATAGCCAGCACAGATTCCTCTGGGTTGACTGGTTCCTGATCACAGCATTTTGACCTATTTCCTTGCCTTGTTTTTAAAACAGATAAACTGCTTTAACATTGCCAAACACGCATCCTGTTGATCACTAGGCTGTCACTCAGCTGTTCTTTTTCATTCTTCTCACAAAATTAAACACTGGTTTTGCTTTTTGCCTTGGGGGACTTGTATCAACCCTTTCCCATCTTACCAAGGGCAGCAACCTGAGAATGATGTAATCTCCTGCCTTGACCTTCTGGGCACCCTTGGCTTGCTCTAGAACTTTCCACACTGTTTCAGTCCATGCTTTTTGTTTTCCAGGCTGCCTGTTCCTAGTGCCATGCTGGGCAGCTGCAGGTGATCTATTCTCTCTCTTGGGCAATGCACTTTCCAGTTTGATTCTTTTCAGGACAGCTGCTGTTCTTCCCTCCAGCTGTTACTGTGTTGACCATGTTTGAGTGCATGAGATAAGAGAAATCAATGTCTAGAGGAATCAAGAGAGTCTTGCTTGCTGTTTTTCCTCTAGAAGATTCAATTATTTCCATTGTTTAAAATGTCCTATAAAATAAAGTTGGCTGACAATAATGTATAGCCAAGTAAATTTTACCTTTAAAGGCTTCTGTTTATTTTTTGTAAATCAATAATTTTGGTCTCTATGTAGGTTAAACTCTTTTTTTTTTTTTTAAAAAAAAAGGGCCTTTTTTTCCCCCTCTTTTTTTTTTTTTAATGAGAAAATGCATGACAGGAAAAAGAGGTCTTGTGCTGGCCTACAGTTCAGCCCTAGTGAGACAGATCTCCCCATGGGACAGAGCACTTTTGTGCTTCTTCTTCTTCTTTTTACCTCCAGAAATAAGCTGTAGAGATAGATGTCACACCACTTAACACCAAATGTGGAATACTTTGTCTTTCCTCAAGCCTCTTCCCAAGAGGTGTGAGTACAGAGATGACCATAGTGGGGGAAATGTGTGCTCATGCGAGAAAGTTCATGCATGGTTGGGTTTTCTGCAGAACACACACTCTGAGATGTGAGATATATTTTAAAATCTGAAAAATTAATTACACTTCTTCCTACCACTGTCTTCCAGCAAAATAGAATAACAGGTCCAATAAAATGTTTGTGACTGAAGTTGCCATTGCTAATTTCTTTTGGATTACTCTCTTATTTCACTACATACTGGCTGATCCCACAAGGCTTCTCTTCATGGATTTATAATCCATGAGGCTTTGGAAGTAAAAGTTATGTTTTTCCTTTAATGACCTTGCCAGAAAATGGCAAATTGAAGTCTTGACTATGTCTGGACATGTGTTTTCTAGTTTCATTTCATCTGCTCAATGATCTGCCAATATTTCACAGCTTTTCCTATACCCTGTATTTATTACGATATTACACAACATTTACAGTTCATCATGTCTGTTTTTGTAATTAAAGTATTATACTTTTAGTACTTATAAACTGTGGTTTTGCTTACTTATGTCTTTGGATAATCCACCTAGAGGATTAATTTCCTCTGTGCCAGTTTCTAGGAAATAATCATTTTTAGAACTTGGGAAAATAAAACAGGCAGATTTCTTCATTTATAGCTCTATTTCAAGACCACTTTCAAATGGAATAGAACAGATTTGAAAAGTGAAGCTGATCAGAATAGTGTAGACATACTATTCTTTTCCCAAGTACATAAGATTGCATTTGATTTAATCTTACAAACTTTTGAGAATCTGTAACTTTGATTATGAAAATATTTATGCTCCTTTCAAGTTTGTGTGTTTGACTCAAGGTAATTTATCCACTGACTTCGACAGTCTTTGTGTTGTAAGCAGATTCATTCAGGTGAGATTAATTGGGTCCTGGATGAGGGAGTTCAAAGTGGATGACTTTAAAATAATATTACAAAATAATAATGAAATGGGAATGTTTCAAATGAAACCATGATGTGAAAAATGAAATAGTCTATTTATTTATTCACTGCACATTGGACAAATTGCTTTTGTATAATTTTTAAAAGTCAGGAAAACAAATCACTTAAATTAGGTCCTGGGATAACCAACATAATGAACTTCCAAACTGGAATGAGCATGGCATTTTCTTCATGCTTGAAGCTGTACTATAATCTTATCTGCCTTATTATAAGATCTATTCAATGAAGTTTTCTGAAGTCACGGTGGAGCCACAGAGGTGAAAGAAGGGTCAAATATTAACCTCAAGCTTTTCCATTAAACACTAACCTGGACTAAATTGTGCATTTCCACCAAAGAGAGATCTTTTTCAACAGTATTTCCTTCAATTATTTGTGTTGAAAAAGAGACTTGGAATATGCTTCTTTTGACCAAGTGCATACAGTGAAGGTATCTGCATCTGAGCTAAGTGCACACGCCCCCTGTGTGGCCAATGGACAGAAGTGGCAATTGTAGAGTGCACCTCACCTAACTTACAGAAAAGGTATATTATGAGATCAAATACATACCCAAAAAATTTGTTTTCTGTCCACTGTCTACAGGAGAGATCTGATCCCCAATTCCAGTGTTTGTACTCTATGTATGTGGAGTTGAGTCAGTTTCAATCCTTATATTTCACTGTCACCTCCATTAAAAAATTAATACCAGAACCCTTTAGATCAGTGTGACATAAAACTTCAGCATTTGTTAGACCTCCTTATTTGTCATCTTTCACTTATATCTTAACCTTTGCTTCAAAAATTCCTTTTTTAGTTTCCTTCTGTTATTGCTGAAGTTTAGCTGCCATAGTAACACAAATTCTTAGAAAAAACTTTGGAGTACAGTTATCAGAAAATATATTCTAAAGTGTAATTTTTTTACTGCTATGAATTAACCTTTTAAAATATTTACACGAAAATTGGCAATTTGAAAAATAGTAAAATAAGGAAGTATCTTAACAAAAAAACTACTACATATTCTCTGTATGAATGGAAAAAACCATAGGAAAATACTTAAAAATCTCAGAATATATTGATTTCTTAATAATTTGCTGAATGATCTGCCCCCTTTCTCACTATACAGTTTCTCCCTCTTCAGCAATTGCAGCGGCACAATACTATGTTTTTTGGGCTCTCCTAAAGGTTGATTGGCTTTTCAGGCTATGTACACTCATTGATCCCAGCTCTGAAACATGCCAGTAAAAACAAAATCCTGGTCAAAACATTTGTCTTGATGAGTCACTTACTGACTTCAAGGGAAATTATTTTTAAACTGTGTTCCAAAGAAAGGTCCCTTGAATGTGAGCAGACTTCACAAGAGGAATGAAAGTTCACTACCTGAAAGCTTCATCGAATTATGAACAGCTACACCATTTGTGTATGTTTGTTCCAAAGTTCCACCTACTGAACCATGTTATGAAAATCACTTTCTGGATTGCTTTGAGGATTAACTAAGACAGCCTGTCCGTTGCTGTTATTACTGGCAAATTTGTGCCTTGCAATTTTTCTCTGAGAGGAATGAGTGCTGAAAGTGCAAGTCCATTCTTTAATAGATGAGCACTCCTGAACTGGAGTCTTGGGTTGGAGAAAACCAGTGTCCAACAACTTTCAGACCCAGTCTAATATAAATAAAATTGGGTGTTGTTTCTGGGTGTCTGTATGTACATGAATTCTACACAGTCTTATAACAGGTACTTCCAGACATATGGTCAAAGCCTCTAATGTGTGCTGGATTCCTGACATAGCTTCGGAATAGCATGCATTCCAGACCTTTTTTCCCCAAAATGAGACAGAGGTATTTTTCATCAACATGCTTTTTTTGACACTGACTTCAAAGAACTTGTAATGAAATACTTGTGGAGAAATCACATCGACAGGGTAATGGAGATGATTCTTCTGCGTTCTTTTTGTGCTCATTTCCAGAGGAGAGATTTTTAAAACTTTGGACACTTCCTTGTAGTGTGATTTCTACACTAGCACAACATAAATGACCTATTTTCAAGTAACAGTATGTTCTCTCTGCTGGACTTCTCTGCTATATGAGTCATGTGACTTTAATAACAGATACTGTCATTCCTCTGCTATGGTTTATTGTGGTTATAGATTTGAATATGCAAACCACCATTTAACATATGTTTTCAAGCCATCAGGAAGTAATGTTCAGGACATCATATGTTTTTCCAAAGTGCTCATTATAAACATCAGCACTCAAGAGAAGCCCAAGAATCAGTTCCTGAGGTATTACTGATACGAGTGGGAAACTTCCTGTTCTCACCAAAGCCACAGCAGCACTTGCTCATGTGAGTCAAAGGACATTCTGTGTCCTAACCAGTAATGTCAACTGCACTGAAAAGCTCTCTCTGAAAACAGAAGAAAATGCTAATTTTTATCACATATTTTATTTTCTTTTGATTCTACCCTCACAGAAGCTTTACCTTCCCTTGTTTCTTATGTTTTTGTCAAAATGTCCAAGAAGCCACTTATGCTTTTTAAAAATGTTTATATTAATATACTTTATTTATAATTCTACATTTGTACTTTATTACACAATTTTTTTCTGTTGTGAGACTAAAAAAAAGCTTCAGTTAACATCTCCACCTTTTTTATAACATCTCCACCTTTTTTATGTTTCAGACCAAGCCCCAGCCACTTGCTGTGCACTTTGGTGTCAGTATCCTTCTGAGGTTTTCTCTGCTACTCTAAAACTTGGAGTTTTACTTCCTAATAATTGTAGAATCAAACACAAAGCTTCTACACTTATTAAAGAATAAAAAATGTCCAATTCTAAGCATTTATTTGTGTCACATACAGACATTTACGAACTTCACAAAACAGAGAAATCAGTGCATAGCAGTTGAGCAATATAAGTGCAGGGCAACCCATTTGAAATTCTAACTGCAGGTCTCAGTTTCATAACCCTTTGGACTGCAATGATGTTGCACAAGTATAATGCAAGGCAGAATGTAGTCTTCTGCAATGAGTAGTCAAGAGCCAAGAAATGCCTTCTGGGCCATGTATAATGACAGCTTTTTGCTGGCCTTCAGGATATCAAAGGCACTGTGCAAAGAGCCTCATAATTGTTTTATTATATTACTTTTAAGGGTGGGATTCAGTGCAATTGTTTTAGGAAACTGCTTCTGACTGCAGTATCTCTGCAGATCTGCAGAGATCTTTACTGCAATACTTCTGATTATGAAATTATTCTAGGAATCCAGGAAGTACATTCAAGACATCCTTCTCCACTGCAAAGAAGAAACCAGATAAAATCAGTTCAACTCCCTAGAAATTAGTGTTACAATGGCCAAAAATTTGGCCCAGTATGTTATAATGCCTGGAAAGGACACACAAATTTTCCACTTTTCCATATTAAGGATGAATCATTTGTCTTTGTTTTAGTAGCAATGCTAAAGAGAATAGACTAGGTGCATGCCAGAGACAAGGGGGAGGAGGACTTGAATAATTTTGAATTGTTGAAGAGCTCAGCTTAATGCGAAAAAGAATTACCTCAACAATCTGCAAATGAATGAGCCATAGATGAGGGAAAGCCATACTTTTTCTATTAAATCAGTCCATTCATTTAACAGTTGGATGTGTTGATAGCTGAATTACCATCTGCCATATAAGCAGATGTTTTTCATCTGTGTTTTAATGAATCTTATTTTTCTAATCAACTTTGCACAGAGTAAAAATCTGCTTTTAAGAAGCACTGCATTTTCCATACACTGGACTACTTTGGCCTGTCAAAATTACAGTCTATCTTATCAAATTAAAATATTTATGTGACTGTGCTTCCTTTTATGATGTGAAATGCATCCTTTCTTAAGCAATGGTTCTCTCCCTTCCATTTCAAAATGAAGTAGTGACACTTCAAGCATTCCTAGAGCGAGGCTGTGGCAATCCATCTGCAATTTGAGTAAGAGCATGCAGATATTGAAATAATTACCTCCCACTATTACCCATCGGCTCTCAAGTAATTACCTGCTTCCATTAGTATTTTATTTGATTCACTAATTACCTTCAGAAATGCTGGTTGGATGTCCACTACCTGAAAGGATTACATTCAAATTAACCAACAAAGATTTTGTTAAGCTGTCAGCATGAAAACAGAAGTCAAAGTGATAAGAATAGTCAAGCAGTAAAGTGCAAGTGCTTTAATTTCCATTTGCCCAAAGTCACAAATAGTTTCATGCAATGTGCCCTTGCAGCCCAGAAAATGATTTCCTGGGCTCTACTCAAAGCAGCATGGGCAGCAGAGCAAGGGAGATGAGTTTCTCCCACTGCTCTGCACACTTAAGATCCCACCTGCAGTGCTGCATCCAGCTCTGGAGTCCCCAGCACAGGAAGGACATGGACCTATTGGATTAAGTCCAGAAGAGGCCACCAAGCTGATCAGAAGGCTGGAGCAAGTCTCCTCTGCAGACTGGTTGTTCAATCTGGAAAAGAGAAGGCTCCAGGGAGACCTTATGGCACCTTCCAGTACCTAAAGGGGTTACAAGAGAGCTGGAAAGGGACTTTTTATGAGGGCGTTGAGTGATAGCACAACTGGTGACAGCTTTAAACTGAATAAGACAGGTTTAGATCAAGTATTAGGAAGAAATTCTTTAGTAGAAGGGCGGTCAGTCACTGGAACGAGTTGCATGGAGAAGTGGTCGATGGCCCATCCCTGGAGGAGTGCAAGGCCAGGTTGGATGGGGCCATGAACGATCTGGTCTAGTGGAAGGTGTCCCTGCCCATGGCAGGGCAGTTGATCTTTAAGGTCCCTTCCAACCCAAAGCATTCTATGATCTACAAGCAGGAAAAACAAAAGAGAGTGGTGCCTCTCACATCCATTTTGATCCTACAAGCAGTTTGCTGTGGAAGAATAGTTACATCATTTAGGTCTAGTTCATCACACGGAGGATTATATGAACAGAATGGCACAGAGTTTATTGAAGGATTGACCTCTGAAGAGTCCATGGCCACTGTCTAATTGTACACTATACAATATATATTCTATACTATATGTACTGTACAGTAGAGTATTACACTAGTGTTTTGATTCTTTGACTGATACAAAGAATCTAAACATGTTATTTTGTGAATGGAACCTTGTATTGTTTATCCTCAGGCCTGTATTTATACATAGATAATAATAGGCAAAATACCAGGCCTTCTGATAGATGCCAATGCCTTGGTATTCTGCAAAAAGTTCTGTGACCCTTCCAGAGCCTCCTTTAGTGAAGTGTTGACCATTGAAACCCCCCAAAAAGCTGTGTAAATTTCCTATGTAAAAGGAAAGGTTATTTGAAGTACATAAACTTACCAGCAAAAATAGTTTGAGTTCGGTGAAAGGTATTGTCCATATTGTCACAAACCTACACACAATCAACACAAATATCTAAAGGGTCGGAAAATTCATTACAATATTCTTGAAAGGACATTTTTTCTCTCCAGACTGTCCAAAAGGGACTTGAAGCTAAGAAAAATGAGTTGAGGCAGTTATAATTCTGCTAATAACTTGTTCCATTGGCCCTTTTTTAGCACTAGTGGCCCTTTCTCGTCTGATGCTAGACATCTGAAACATAGGCATCCAGACTGTACTTTAGTTAGTGAAGAAGAACATCTCCATTGTGAAATTCACCCTGATCAATCCTGTTCCCTGATATTATTACATTCATTCTTGCCGTTGGCCAACTCATCCCCTGGAATTGTTGCCTATCACTTCAGATGACCTAAGATTTTATTCCTTCTGGGTATTATTCTTTTAAAAAATTTTACCAGACAGGAAATTTCCAACAATACTTTGTACCAGTAAAAATTATGCTAAAGTGTTAATGAAAAGCAGCATAAACTAAAGACAGCGCAATACAATATATATATTTTTGATATGAAAATTATTGCTGTTAAACAACTTTCAGGGATTCTTGAGAGGGTATAAAATGGTTACGTCAGTGTCCTGATGCATTTAAAGATGCATTTATAGAATTTACATTAAAGCATTATCAAGAATCTGTATTCCCTGATTTTTTCTCATTGACATGTAGATTGTAACTTTATCGTTTCATTGACTGTAACATACCCACACTATATTTATCTGTAAAATATACCTCAGCACCGGGGCCATTATTGATCAAAAAAGTAATTCCAATGAAAAGAGTCAGCAAAAACAACAGAAAATCTAAGATGTGATCATGTTGCTGCTATCCACTCCTCATGTGCAGTATTGTTCCCTCTTCATTTTAATGCCTGTGTCCCTTTTTCACCTCCTCCTTGCAAAGCACCTTTTAAGACATTTAGCATAAAACTCATCTCACCATGTTTTTGAAAAGTGATGATGCTCTGTGAGACACCTGGTGTCAGGTGAAGGTTTCCCAGGCCCCTGAGTGATAACATCACATTCATTGCAGAGGAAAAAACAGCAGAACATAGCCAGATGTTTTCTAGAAGCAAAATAATAAAATCTGTGTCTAATAAAGACAATTACATTGCATCCCATGCCTCTAGTCTTCTAGAACAGGAAATAACTTTTAGAGATAGAAGGTGACACTTCCAGACTTTTTACGTTTTTTGTGTTTTCATTGCTGCTTTGGTCTTTACCATTTTGTGTAACCATAAAGAGGTTCTGTGTAGAATCTCTAAAATATTAAATCAAATGGCTTATGCTCTACTATCAGCAGACAGGTCTCTGTACTTTAACTGTTTATATTTTGAACACCAGTTTTACTGTTTGGTAATTCGGAGATAATCTAGCCTTCTCCTCCTTATACAGCAACCCCATATTGAAATCTTTATGCAGCAAAACAATTTACAGGTAATATCATCTTAGTTCAGCAAAACAAAAGTTCTCTTGTCCTGATCCTTGCCTGTTCTCCAGGCATGAACTCAGATAATCCTGTTAAAAAGTACTGTCTTCTGGTTTACATGGATGTCAACATAGTAAACCTGCAGATGTCTATTAGGTGATTGCACTGAACAGTAGTCCTTCACTAAAAAGGACTCTTAAGTATGGTGTAGGCAGTGATTTACATGTTTTAATATTTTATGTGATAGTCTAGCAGTATTATCTTATTGACAGTTTCTTCTAATGTACCAATTTAGTTTCCTAGCTACCCCATCTCTCTCATCATTTAGAAAACACAGGTAGCTTTTGTTATGCAAACATGACAAGATGTTCAGAATTGTCCCTTCCAGTCACAAAAATCTGTGAAAGACCATCTTGCATCTGCTCAAGGATACCTGGTCTTCCCTCCACCACTCCCAAATTTATGTTCCATGAGATCTCATGCAGGCTACAAAACCCAGATGTTTCTCATGCCATCTGTGGGAAATAGGCATTTACATTATTTCAGTTCCTCACCTGTGTGAGGAGTTCTCCAGTGTGGCCTGTGGAGCACCTAAGAACGTGCTCAGAGTTACCAAACCAACAAGGAAATGTGACTGTCCCCTTATTACCTTCCTAATTTTCAACATATTCTGCTTTTTAAATTTTTGCTTTCCATTATATTTTAAATTAAAAAACAGTAGCATACTGTTGCCCCTTAATATGTATCTATGTATAGATCACAGAAATCAGTTTGCCATTCTGTGCTGCACAGCATAAGGGGGACTTTTGAATTTGAAAATTCAAATGCATCTCTCAGCAGATGAGACTGATTTTCCCTTCTGTGGATGCAAAGGAGCTAATACAAGAATAGAAAGTACAGTTTGGAGCAATCCAAATAGCTTGACCAAGATTTGGTTATCATTGTCAAGCACCTGCTGCTGTTTAAGTATAACCCAGCACCAAACCTAAATGAGAAATAAAAAAGGACAGAAAAGAGTCCCTTCATGCAATTATCCTGGGTTTTTTAGTGTTCACTGTAGGCATAAATCTCACCAATATGTATCAGCCAAGCAAAAATCTAGGATCTCATATTCTATTTTCTGATGGAAATTTTGTGCCTTTTAATATAAATAGATGCTATTAGTCCATTTCCTTTGTATCAGGTTTGCCTAGACTTTACTATATTTATCAGTCCAAAGTGAAGTGAATGATTACTTGCAAATAATATTGTCTCATTGGTAATACAGATAAATAGCCCTGGAAACAGCTTTCTACAAAAGCAAATGGATATTAGCTGTAGATGACACTGGCCAGATTGTTTGCTGTGACCTACTGATTTTGTTGTAAATCACTAAATATTCAGGCACTAATATCCAAGCTGATGGAAGGCTTTAAAAAAACTAAAGCAAAGCTGTAATGGAAATTTGGGGGTATAAGTCTCCATATATGGCTCTTATAACACACATGTGTCCAGTTAGTAATGTGAAAAACAGTGCTCACTTCTTACCAGATAGATTTCTTGGGTCTGGTTCTTTACAGAGCAGTTACTATCTCAGGAAAGTTGGCCCTGCCTGATCCAGTTTCAAATATAAGTCCAATGGTGCATTAAGTGCGTCACAAAACCACTTGGGAATGAAGACTATGACTCAAAAACATGGCCAGTCTTTGTCCTATGTATTAAAAGGAAGAAAAAACAGAAAAGCATCATGAGGACCAGAATCCACCGCAGTTCACTGTAGCCATGAAACACATAACTCTTGGATATCAGCAGTAGACACTCCAGGACATAAAACCTGCAGAAAAAAATTTTAATTGTTGTCATTTTTATGACCTGTAATATCATTTCAGTGCATAGCAGTTGGAGGATCGGGATTTCAGATAAAATGTTGTGAAAGACCTGATTTTATTTCTTGTTAGGTTCATTGTGCTTTATTTGTATTTATACTTAGAATAGAATAAAATATAAATTTCAGCCTTGTTTCAGATGTGCTGAAGATCAAAACCATTGGTCAGTTGTAAAAATCATTTAATGAAGGCATGTTCAAATGGTGTGAAAGCAACACAACTCTTTTGTGCAGTGCTGGCTGTTGGCTCTGATAAACACTGGGGTCTAGGCAGGATGATCCTATCTATCACAGAGGTAACTGAGAGCCTCACAAGTAAATAAACTAACACTAATGGCTCCATGGAGCCTCTGAGTCTCCTAGTTTTAAGAGTGGTAGGTTGTACTGGTAGCTGTTTTCTAATTATGAGAGATGTCTGGATGATTAAGAGGAGTTGAGGAAAAGTAACATTTATTCTGTGTTAAGTACTTAGAGAACTTGGTCTAGATTCAATCAAAGGATAGCAGCATCCACCATGCTGACAGCCCCTGGCACGATGGAGGTTAATTCCATCTCCTTTTCATGGTTTTCCTAAGTGCATGGTCAATTTAAATTACAATGTTCAGCAGAAGAAGCTTGGCTTGATATTTATGTATAAATAATGCAGATGTCACAGAAGAGATAAAGTGGCACTGATGAGGATGACAATGACAGAGTATGCTTTGGGACAGTCATGTAAAACACCTGTCCCACTGGCAGAATGACACTTAGAATTTTCACAAGTTCATTAAATTGTTTCAGGCAATCTCCACAGGGCACATTTATTTGTTACTTAGCTAATGCTTTTTCTTTTATTTCTGCAATAAGTGCAATAAGTATATGTTTATTGTTTTACACTACTGATCAAGCATTGCTTGAAAGAAGCTTTGCAATTCATGTTAATTTATTGTGGTTTTTTCACAACATGAAGAAAGCTCTGTTCCACTGAGCACTGCAAAGATAAACAAATAATCCTTGTTCTCAATGACCCTAAAATACAGGTGAGATTTTGGGATCAATTTAATGAGATATCTAAAATTAATAAAGAAGGTCAATGTGCAATAGTATGACTTTTAAAAAGAAATCCAAATAAATTCATTGTGCCAGGAGTTTAAAAAGTACATTATTCAAAGCAGTAGAATGCAACCTGTTTGATCTTCAGAAAGTGGCAAAAGTGCCTTTTGCGGGGGAAAAAAGTGCCCTTTTTTTTGGCTTATCTGGCAAAGTGTCATGAAAAGCTGAAAACAACCACTCACTCTCTCTCGTTGGAATGGAGGAGAGAATCAGAAGGGTAAAAGAGAGAAAACTCCTGGATTGAGGTGCAGACAGTTTAATAGGGAAAGCAAAAGCTGTGCACACAAGCAGCGCAAACCAAGGAATTAACTAACCACTTCCCAAGAGCAGGGAGAAGTTCAGCCATGCCCAGGAGAACAGGGCTCCATCACTTGTAATGGTGACTTGGAATGACAAACACCATCCCTCTGAATGTCCCCCCCACCTTCCTCCTTCTGCCCCCAACTCTATATGCTGACCATGACACCACATGGTCTGGGATATTCCTGGGGTCAGTTTGGGTCAGCTGTCCCAGTTGTATCCCCTCCCAAATCCTTGTGCACCCCCCAGCCTTCTCACTGGCAGAGAAAACCTTGGAGCAGTGTGAGCACTGCTGAGCAGCAGTAACAAAAACATCTCTATATTATCAACACTCTTTTCAGCACAGATCCAAAACACAGCCCCATAACAACTGCTGTGAAGAAAATTAACTCTACCCCAGCCATAACTATCACACATGGAATCTTATTCTTAACTATATCATAGGAAATATCAATCACTAATACAGTAAAAACAATATGTGAAAGAAAAAAGAAGCATTATTGCTAATATTGTTTGCTAAAGTAAAACACCTTTATGTGGTTTTTTGTGTTCAGCAATGTAGTACCACTTAATGGACAATATCAATCAACTCATGATTACTTTAGAACAAATAGTTCTTTGCATTCTATTTGAATGAAAAGTTAATCCCTCAAAGAGACTTTTTTAGACTACTTTTTAAAATAGTAATTAATTCTGTTTAAATACTATTTTGAGTTCAAGGGGCCTTGGTCAACTTTCTTCTCAATTTCTATATTAAAGTAGTAGAAAGAGGAACACACATTTTACTTTGATTAAAATCAGGGGAAGAGGCCTTTGTATCAACTAATACAGGGGAAATTTAGTAATTTTGGGAAATTTTCTGGGCAATCAACCAGAAAAATTATGTTTTATCCAAATGGAATAAAGTTACCCTGTCTGGAATGCCATTTTTCTGTCATTGTGACAAGAGTTCTTCCTGCCTGATTTGAGATATTCAGTCATTGTGACTAAGGTGGATGCAAGCTGACCAAAACTTCAGGGACTGTGACCGATGAAAACAGGTATCTACCTTGGGCACATCCTATGTCTTGGGTGCATTTCTGTATTTCCATCAAAGGGAAACAAGAATGACAGAATGACACCTGAAAAATCATGAGTATTGAATCAAATTTAAAAATTAACTTAATGGCCAAATACACATATAAATATATGTATAAAGAGGTGGAAACTATTCTACTGATCAGTGAGAATATCATGTATTTTAGCCCAATCATCTTTCACCTCTGCCGTGGTTTAAGCCCAGATGGAAATTGGGCACCATGCAGCCACTCAACTCAATTCCCACTCTGTCCCCTCACCCCAGTGGAATGGGGAGGAGGATTGAAGTAACCTAATAGAAAAATACTTTCTAGAGCAAAGATTTGGATTTGATTATTTTGTACTTCAAGGTAGACTAAGGAACAGAGGATGTAGAATTTGAAGAATATTCTTTGTTTATGGCAGAAAACAGCAATTCAAGCAGGCATGTGAAGGAGAGTACCATGGGAAGGATTCACTCATCTGTATTTGTCTTTTGTATCCAAGAAAAAGACCCTTTCCAATCTATCAGAGGTTAATTAGTCCAATCACTCTTCTTTCTTTAACTGAAGGTAATGCATTCTTTTTTTAAAATAAATTGCAGCTCTAGTAAGGAACTTTTTTATTGGAAAGTATGAACAGAAAATGACAGATAAAGATTCAGAAAGGCTGCAGCAGTTGCATGAGTCCTGAAATCAAGCCTGAATGAGTTGGTAAGTTCGAGCTCCTTCACAGATCATTGAGTCTGATGACAAAATCTCTGGATAAAGCTTTATGACCTGCAAAGAAAGTGGACCAGACACTGCAGAAGCTGTCCTGGGTGTCAGGGATAGGAGGTGTGCAGAATGGAGTTTAAAGAGCAAGAGCTTTGTGTTGAACCCAGTCATAGTGCCTGGTGTGACTCAAGTCATACTGACAATGTTGTGCAGAGGTAATGATCACTTCAGGATTCCCCCTCCCCACCTCCAGCTAAACATGATGGAGCCACAAGAAAGGGACTATTATTTATATTTTTATTCCCATCTTTATCTGCCTAATTAGTTTGAAAATTAGAATTTATAATCATGTGTCTATATAAGACAAAAAGGAGCAGAGTTTCTGCAACATATTTACAATAGAAACTTCTTCCCAGTGAAATGGGAATAGATTCTTCTATTTCAGAAAGCAAATATGTGTGTTAAACAAAACATTTCAACTACTCAAGCTAAGACAATAACTTCTGCAATGACCTCAATGGAAGCATTCCTGCCTAATTACTGGAAAAAGTGTTCTAATCCTTGATGTATCTTTCAGTAGCACCCAGTGCACTCTGGACTCCCACTGCAGTCTCTCAAAAGACAGCACACAGGGGATGCAGCAAGAAATATGCAGAATGTGGAACATAGCCAAACAAAGCTCAGTAGCTTCCCTCAAAAGGAGTAAGAATTTCTTGAGATTTTCCCCTCCCTTGCAGTACTAAAGATTCTACTGAAAAATTCCACCACATTACTGCCTTTTGTGACAGTGCTGCATAGGTGTTAAGTGACTGAGAAATCTGTACTTCAACAAAAAACAAAGATAGATGAAGATTTTGTGTTTTCCTAACACTTGTTTTTAAATATCCTCTGAACTAGCTGATACCTTGAAACAGTATTTTCTGTATAAATCTGATCCTTCATAGAAGAATGAAAATGAGATCTTATACCTGGGACTATAATTACTATTTTGGAGTTTCAGAATATTTTTCTCATAGAGGTTAGCCATGGAAAAAATCCCAACAGAAATGTTCCTTGTCCAGCTTAGGCAGTTATAAATATGACCCACACTATGTTGCTACAGATGTAAAAGCTATCAAATGACCTGGGAAAGTTTTTCTTTAAATGTGGCTTTGCAGATGTTGAATCACTTGGCATTTACAAGTGGAATAAATATGGTGCCTATAGTATGTATTCCCATTGGCCTTCTCTGACCCAGGTTAGCATTTCCCTTAAAGAAAACATAAAGCATTGATGCACTATTGCTTTCCTTTCCAATGAAATTTAATAAAATAATGATAAAACCATTTGTTACTGTATAAAAAAGGTTACATTTTAGGTTTCAAAATGTAAAAAAATAGTTATGGACAGTTTCTCTATTTTCTTTCTCCTTCACCCTACAATTTGCAAAGCCTTTTAGAAGGCATAGTTTCATGTTGAAAGAAAAATATTAAACAAAAGGGTTTTATAGAATTATCACTTAGCAATATCTTTAAGTATATGTAAACTTGATTTGTTGTCTATTGTACATTCCAAAAAAGGTCAATTTTATTTTATGATAATTACTAGACTAGGAGGAAAATCCACAGTCAATACCAGCATGATTCGAGGATGACTCCTGAACGTCATCTTCAAAGAGCAAGTCCTTGTCAAATATTCATTCAGTGGTATCTGAGATACAGCTGTAGGTCTGTGTGCAGCACGAAAGCAGCATGAAAGAAGCATGGCTCTTATGAAGGTTTTCAGTGGTAGCCAGCAGTAAAGGACAAGAACTTACCTATTCTGTCATGCAAGGTTAGTTATTCTGTAACAGCTGTTCTTTAATATCTGTACAACTTTTTACATAGGTCAAGGACCTCTTGCTCTGTTTAGCTTCATTCTCTGTGAGAGGAAAAGAGAGCAGGGATAATTTTAAGATCACATTGTACCTTCAAATGAATTAACTCTGTGTGTAGATAAATACTATCCTTGCAAGACAATTTATACAAGAGCCCAGTTTGGAAGCCAATGTAGGAAACTATGTGAATTCAGTCATGAAGACAAAAAATAATTTGCATGAGGTATCTGGTCAGTGCCTTAATTTGACCAATGGATTGAATAGACCAGAAGCCTTGTAGGGAAAAATGTCACATATGAGGATCAGACTTCTGTTCTTTGTAGTGCCCCAATTTCCATAGGGTTAATAACCCTCCATTTCCTGTATGTATTACAGGCACTTGCTAGACAATAAAAGAATGTGAAGTACCATCCTATGGTACACATTTATTCCAGCTGTGATCGGCTTGTTAGTTCTGCTTTCCTCTGCTATCCCTCTGTTCCCTTGACAATAACCCTTCCCCCATACCTGTCACTCTTTTAAAACTCATCTCTGTCTTCCCTAATCTCTCTTCCTAGTCCTCATAGTGACCACCTCTGTTGGCAATGATATCCTCAAGGAAATAATCTGACTAGTTTTAGACTTTTGCTCTGAAAGTATGTGAACTGAATTTTTTAAAAACCTGAATGTTTGGTCATATTCAAGCAATTTTCAAAACACGATAAAAGGTAAATTTCTGAAATTAGGTTGGTCATGTCCTTCCTCCCTCCCAGGCAGATCCCAGATACCTATCCAGTCACTCATTAAGGTGGTAGAGCTTCACAAATAAGCAGCTGTAAAGTTATCTTTAGATGGGCAAGACTAGGTATTTTCAGAAAGAGAAGAGCTGATTTAGGTCAGAATGATAAAAACATTTAATCTGAATACAAGGTTTCTACCACATAATGAGTATTTTTCATAGTTTAAGAATCATAAAACCAGTTTTCATACTGAAAAGTTTTGTATAATATTAACTACAAATACAGTTAATAGGTACTGATAAATCTTAAATCAAAGCCATATGTGAACACAGAGCATTCTCTTAAGTGATATAAGTTCAGCTTGCACAATTTAGCAGAACCATTCACATATGTAAGATTAAATCAAGACATGTGCAGCATCTCCATAAAAATAATTGCAGTAAAGCAGTCAAGAACAGTGTGACTGTTCTGACTGTGCCATTAGATGTGGGAGAATACCTACAGAAACATGGCTCAAAGAGACTAAATTCAAAAGAAGGCAGAACACCACATCACAATAACAAACACTGTGCATGACAGTGTTCAGACAAAGGTGATCTGGACTATTAATCTTGTGAAGAAAATAATGCAGGATAAAGGAGGATGGCAAAAATTGTTTGTAGCCACTAGAAGTTAGTATGAAACATTTTTTTGTGAAAATCTCCATTATAATATGACTGCAAGCTGGGAAACCACTTTTACTGAATAATTCATTTTGATTAAAGTATTTTAGCTATCTGCACAGTGCAGCTGTTACTCATCAGGCCAGGGGTTATTATGTACAGAGTGGGGAATGAGAGGCTGGAGAGCAGTGTTGGTGAAAGGGACTTGGGGGTCCTGGTTGTTGCAAGTTGAACCTGAGTCAGCAGTGCCCTGGCAGCCAGGAGGGACATTCCTGTCCTGGGGGCATCAGGCACAGCATGGCCAGCTGGGCAAGGGGAGGGGATTGTCCCACTCTGCTGTGCACTGGAGCAGCCTCACCTCCAGTGCTGGGGGCAGCTTTGGGTGCCACAACGTAAGAAAGATATTAAACTATTAGAGAGCATCCAAAAGAGGGTGACAAAGATGGTGAAGGGCCTTGAGGGGAAGCTGTGTGAGGAGCAGCTGAGGTCACTTGGTCTGTTCAGCCTGGAGGAGACTGAGGGGAGAGCTCATTGCAGTTACAACTTGCTTGTGAGGGGAAGAGGAGGGACAGACACTGATCTCTTCTCTGTGATGACCAGGGACAGGACCTGAGGGAATGGCCTGAAGCTGAGTCAGGGCAAGATTGGATTAGATATCAGAAAAAGGTTCTAGTGGGTGGTTGGGCACTGGAACAGCTCCCTGGGGAAGTGGTCACAGCACCAGCTGGACAGAGTTCAAGAAGCTTTTGGACAACACTCTTGGGCACATGGTGTAATTCTTGTGGGTGGTCCTGTGCAGAGCTGAGGATCAAACTAGATGACCCTTGTGGGTCCCTTCCAACTCAGTGGAATCCATGATTCTATGATTGCAACACTAGACAAAAGTAATAAGTATATAACCAGATGATTCATCTTTTCCTAGTGTAAGGCAAAAGCATATATTCTTCTTCATGGTAGAAACTTATATAGTAGTGCAGATGTCAGAATCACACTAGAGAAAAATGCATGGTTAAAAAATGTTACGTTTTAACCTTGGGACCATACCCTCAGACATTATAAATTAACACCTTTTATTTAGCTAAACATTGTACTCATTTGCACCCTCATGAAGGCTTCACAGGTGACATATATTAATAATGGAGATAAAAGTAGAAAATTAAAATCAAATTTCACAACAAAACAGAAAAAATATTTTTCTTAAGTATCCTTTTATTTACATTCTTGAAACACCTGAAGAAAAATGAAAGCTGGAATCTGAATAGAATTATACACAATATCTTGACACAAGGAGAATGAATCTTGAATTGACAAGCAGGTTAATAGTGAAGGCAAAAGTTTATGGAAAATGAATACTTTCCCAGCAGTTCAGGAGTCATAAGGCCATCATAACCACAGATGACATGAATGAGAATGGTGTCTATTTAGGTCCAATCTGCAATGCCTGGGGAGAAGGAGGGAGAAGGAGCTGGGATTTTAAGAAGTACCAGCAAAAAGCAAGGCTCAAAAACTGTGTTGAGCCCACACTGAACCTATTTGTCAATTTGAAAAACTCCGTGAGGCAGAAATGTTAGATAGGAAGTTAGTGACCCTATTTACTTTTAACAGCATTGGGTATGAAATAGCTCAATCTTGTAACCATGCAAGAAGTGTATTATGAGACTGAAACATACAGCTGTGTTCAGCATTCTTGTAAAAATAGCTGGACAATATCACACATGCCAAACAAAATTATTATTCTTCATCTCATATGTGAATTCCAGCTGAAATGAGATAGCAGGGTTGGATTGCACATAAAAATGAAAGAGACCACAGCCTAGTATTTTGTTTCCAAATTCGTCCTACAGGTAATAACACTGTAGAGGAGGAAAAAAAATCTTACCTTAATATTACTAAAAAATATGTGCCTTTTGCAGTGCCTCTCATCTGAAGACCTCAAAGGTTTTTATTAACACTAAGCATGACTCCTCATTATTTTATTTTTGATGGTAATTGATATTAGTATTGAAATGTATAAAACATGCTACTATGATTCTTTGGACAAGAGTTTATATTGGTTTTGTGTAGCTGTTGATGACCTCATAACTCCCAAAGAAGTCAGTGGAAACCAATACTCACTCCGCTCTTTGAATACCATCACCACCTCTCCCACCCCTGAGTGAGAAAGGTCCTAATTGTGACCTTCCAGTACCTGTAGGTGACCTACAAGATTGAGAGAGACTCTACAAGGGCAGGGGGACAAGGGACAATGGCTTCAAAGTGGAAGAGAGTAGTTTTAGATTAGATATTAGAAAAATTTCTTCACTGTGAGGTGGGTGAGGCACTGGAACAGGTTGCCCAGAGAAATTGTGGCTACCCTGGAAGTGCTGCCAAGGCCAGGTTGGATGGGGCTCTCGGGAAAGGTTTCCTTGCCCATGGCAGAGGGATGGGAACTAGATGATCTTTAAGGTCCCTTCCAAGCCACACCATACTATGATTCTATGTTTCTATTCAGCATGTGCAGGTCTCCTAAGATCATTAACTTTTACAGTGTGCAGTCACTACTCCACCAACAGCATCAATCTCCTTGGATCTAGAAGTCTTTTCCCTTTCACACACGTCTTTGTAATGCTTTTCCACCAAATTGTTAACATTACTGCTTCTCCTGCACTTTGCCTAGATTATCCCAAGATTATCTTAAGATTGAAACATGGACACTGTCATTTTTTCTTTACAAGTTACCTCTTGACATCTGAGTAGCCCCTTCAGGATTTCTGCATTTTCACAGCAAATGGGGGTATAGCATAGCATTGCCATTTTGCCCATGGTTAGATTGAATGAATCCATATTTGATGAGCACATATAAACAGATACTGTTGTTCAGGTGATATGAAAATTCCTGACGTGGTAATTTTGCTCAGAGGGGCAAATGGGCTCTTGGCACATTCAAGAGTTAGATGTTATATAAAATGAAGTTTCCTTTGCTGCTCTTATAAAGTAAGGAAAGTCACATCCAAAGGAGACTCAGACTCTCCTTAATAACATGTGTAAAGGCATCTTGCAGCAGTTAACATTTGCTAACCATGCAACCTTGAAAGAGGAATTGTTGTCCTTTCTTCTCTCACCATGTTTGGCATGTCTTGTTTCCTTTTGCTCAGTGCCTGCAATTAGTCTTTAAGCTCTTTACACCAAGGAGTCTCTTATGCAGTTTTATTTGCTGTTTAATACCAATTAAGATGGATTTGCTCTTCCTTTGCCAAAGTTATCCAAGTCACTCTATAAATATTTGAAAATAAACATGCCATTCTCTGGGCTTCATTGTTTGTTTGGGACTGTTGTAACTGTTATTCAGGATGCTGTCTAAACTGAGGTTGAAAAAAAAAAAAAAGCTTATGGGCTTTGTGGAATACTTACCTGATGCCTAAATCATCTTTCCACTTAATCTACTCAGGATGAGGGATGAGGGGAGGTTTTTTGATTGACTATTCTCAGCTGATTGACTTTCTCTCAGTTTGTTGGGTTTTTTTTCAAAGCTTTCCTACACTAGCAGTAAGCCTCTGATATCTAAACCACAGAGGAGATATTTTATTTATGCATATTCATAGGTAATTAAAGGAAATTGCACTTGTTTATTTTGCCCATCTGAATTGTAATATTATCCATGTTGATTCCTGCCTTAGAAAAAGCTGCTTAAAACTCATGTGATACAAGGGCAGGAATTCCCTGTAGGTCTGTTCATAGTTAATTCTATTTTGAAATAACTCTTATGCACAAGAGGCCAGATTTATTTGATGCCATAAGAATAAAGATTCATACTTGTTATCATTTTACTGAAATGATTTTGTAATGCAAATTAAGCAGCTTTAGTATTCAATTACTTTTGTGCTAATATAAATTATAAGATTAACATAAACATACTATAGCTTCAGCAATTGGTATCATAAAAATCCAGCCAATTTCAACAGCTGCAGTTAAATGGCATCCTGTGGTCCAAATACTGAAATCGAGGTAGTGATAATAGAAATGCTTGTTTTGGACACAATGGTGATAAATAGAATACCTCACAATGTCTGAGTCCCTGTCATGAATAAACAAATTTTAAAAAGCAGAATAAACATACAGCAGATAGCCTTTGTAATACTGTGTTCTCACAGGTAAGAGACTACAGGCAAAGGGACTTCTCTGCATCACCATCGTGCCCACAAAGCTGCAGGTACTTGAACTATTTTAGCATCACCTTGTGATAAGGAAATGGATGGTGGAATAGAAATCAGCAAGTCTAATCCCTTCTGGAAGAGGTCCCTTGGGTGCTGTCTTTGCATACTGTCTAAGCACAAAATAGATAACCTGGATAATCCAGGTTATCTATCCACAGGCTGTATGATTTAGTTTTATTTTACTTTGGTTTGTTTTATTTATGTTATTTTTAACATCGGGGAGGACAAAAAAAAAGAGAGAAAGAGACATGAATTTGTATTTGACCACAGTATCTCTAAATAAACATAAACTGCAGAGCATCTCAGCTGGAAAGGTCAAGAAGCATTCCGAATTAATGTGGCAGCTATTGAGACTGCTCCTTATCTCATTCTGAAGCTCTCTGGGGAAAATCCGTGATTGAAAAAAATGGGTCTCATTCTCCTACTTGCAAGAACTTGTAGGAGACAGACGGAGTTAATTAAAAAGATGCAAAAAGGTATAGTATGAAAATATACACAGCGTAGTCATTAGCCAGCCAAGGTAACCACTGTGAGGGGCTGGATTACAATCTTTTTCCCATTACTGATGGAAATGGATGCTCTTTAAGGAAACAGCAGAGCATCAAACCCTATTTTATAGACATGTGTTGAAGCTGAGAGGAAAGCAGTAACTGCCCTTAGAGCCCTGACAGTCCTACAGCATTTGGATTTAGCTATTAGCTCCTCTGTTTACCTGAGATAATGCCTCCATTAAAGAGCTAGCAGAACCAGGTCAAAAGGAGAATGGCTAAAGATCACACTATGACTCCTCAAGCCACCACCCCAGCATGTGGCACTTGGAGTGTCTCATTCCTTGGATCTGCTCCAAAGATCCTCACTCCACATAGTAAAATGCAGAATTTAAATTTTTCTCTATGTTTTTTCCTTGTGCTTTACACCCATCTCCTCACTCACAAATAAACATGCACACAACTCAAATGAGGTTTCTGTAGTTCAAGGCAAGAAAAATGTCCATCATGTAATTTGAGCGCTACCTGTACAGTATATGAAATTTATATTGATTTTCAAAACTTGTGTGCATTTAGTCACATATCATAGTTTTTAGCTATGTTGTTCTTGCTGTTTCAATAAGGTATTGAACACAGTGCAATGAAATTTCACAAAGAATAAATTCCTTTTTTTTAATTTTATACAGAACTTTGACTGAGTTAAAGTACAAAGGATAATATGATCTTTTCTATGATATCTTCTATGTGATTTCTGTAGAATTGGAAACTGTGGAAAGCTGGAAGATGGAAACTATTAAGGGCCTGAAAATTCATTCAAAATTAATTTGATTTCATATTATTACATTTAAATGATCTTTCAGCATAAACTAACTGTTTCAGTATCCTTGTGTTTTTCTTCATTTGCTATGTACAATCCTTGATAAAACATAGACCCTACACATGTCACTTTCTGTAATACTGTCCCATCTCTGTTTGTCTGTGAGGACTGGGAAGTTTTGTATAGACATGATATATGCTACCAAGTCATGTAAATGCAAGCAGAGTTCTCAGAGTGAGGTTACTGCAATGACATAAGTAACTGAGGCAGTGATGGGTGAGGGAATAACAGTAACAGAAACAGGAAAAGGGGTTATCTCAACATCAGAAATGGAAAGTAGGGACCAGATTTTACATATGCACCATCCTGGACTTCCTCCATTTCTCTAGAGAGCTGAGGTTCGGGCTGCCTTGTATTACGGGAAAGAATTTGGTGTGTCATCTTATTTTGCTGCAAAGTTAAAAAAACTTTTCTATGGAACAGAAAATTTCATCCTTGTTGACAAAAGCACGGTACAATTTTCTACTTTCTAGAGTGGTCATCAACTTCTACCTATCTTCAGAGAGGGACAGGTAAACAGGCAGCTGTCAGTCCTGCTGCAGAGTTCAGTACCACTCTGCTTTCATACTTTGAATACACAACAGAATTGCCTCATTGGCTCAGTTTAATGTTAGAGCTGGTGGCTCTTGTCATTACTTGGCCAAGGGCTTACACGTGTCAAATTCTTAGTGTGGATCAAGTTAGGGTCTTCCTCACAACTATTCAACAGCCTCCAAATCTAAATTACAACAGCCATCCCAGTTTTTACTCTCATGGAAGAAAAATACACTGTATAGGTATAGTCAGTGCTACAAGATGCTCAGGAGATGTGATTCTTTGTATAGCAGCTTTTGCCATCATGCTTCATGCCCTTTAATCTGTCAATAATATGGCAGGAAACTTTGAACATAGCTGTGGATCTGTCAGGTCACTGCAACACTTTTACTGCATAGCCATAAAACACTGAACACCAAAGAAGCATCAAATTTGAAGATTTCACATTTTTCTTATTTTCCTCAACAGCAGTCCAATCTTAAGAACCAAATTAAAGTAAGTGAACAAGACACTGGTACTTGCAAATATCCACTACTGCCATCTGATTTGACAGCCCTTCTGATAGAAGCACATTACAGGGATGGTATAACAGAATTATAAACCATGTTTACCAAGAAAACCGCTGTGTCGTGAATGTTTGAGTGCTTCTAAACCTTAGGTGGCATGGAAGTACCACAGTGACAGCTTTTGCCTTACATCCCTCTTACAACCCTCTTACAAGAGCTCATTTTAATAATTCATTTAAAATCTGGTCTGGCTGATATCCAGTCTTCACAGAGGCTCCCTCACTTAGGGATCTGTGTCCTTAATAGAAGGCAATTGGATCAAACCACAGACTCTGCTCCACTGTGTCATTCTTTGCCTGTGAGTTTATCACCAGCTATGGGCTGCTGTGAGGTTTATGCCTTGACCATGACAAAAGGGCTATAGCCAATTAAACTTCCTGCTGACACTTCCTCTTAATAATTTCCCAACTGGCAGTGCTCCCAGTCCTCTTTTTTACTGCCCACATTCCTGAGTCACAGCCCCAACCTACTACTTTTAGGAAACCCCCCTCTCAGAAAAGAGGAATGCTTAGTTAAGGATAGGGCCCTGATTCACAAAGGTGAGAGGAAAAGTCCCTTTCACTGTGTCATGCCAAAAGAGTGAAATTTGTTGAAGGAGCCTTCATCTGCCAGCAGAGAAGAAAAATCTGTTGCAACTCTGCTATGAAGACACATCTTCACTCTGTGTTGACATTCCTTTCAGAAATTGGAACACTGAACTAAGGTCCAGTGCCTTTCAAAGGATCCTGTTTAACCTTCTATATGTCATTGCCTGACACATTGCACTTTGCTGGAAGATTCACTGTAGTTCATATAGTTTAGAAGTATAAAAATTCTGTTGAGGAAGCAAGCACACTCTGAGGTGAGTTGCTGTCTGGACTGCAGATCACTTTAGTGTCCACTACACAGCTCAGAAATTACCACTGAGCCAAGGATATTCCCTCTGGCACTGCCCTCACAAGTGCATAGGCTGTATTCTTATCTCAAGCAGTAAATCTGGGCTTCTTCCGTTATGTGCAAAACAACACGATTATCCTAGATTCTAATGAAGAAATGACAAGTCCTGTTCAAGCCACAAATTAAATTGCAGACAGAGATTGCAGGTTGTACACATGCAGTTGACCTTGGTTTACTTTATAATAAGGTTTAGAAATCTTGGATTTTAATCAAATGTATCATACAGCATTTGGATTTTACTCTGGTACACAATAGCACCTAAGTATTTCCTATTTTTGAACTATCCATTTGGCAAAAGAGGATTAGCAAGGGAACTAAATATAAAGTTGCCAAACCATTGAAAGAGTTGGTTTATATGCAAAACGTTAGTTTATAATGTGATGAAGCATTTTAGTCTGAATTTCTTGGGATTGATTTCTCATGTAGGGAAGCTGCAAGCATTTAGACAGTAAAATTCCTATAGAGACATTTTAAATCTCAGTCTAGCTCTGAATTTTGTACAAGTGGGCTGTCATGTGGGAGTGTTTTGCCTGGGTGTTTTAATCTGATTTCATTGTTGGGAGCGCACACAGTTGCTTAGATAGGAGCCATATGAACCTCACTGGGATCAGCCCAGAGATGAATATAATCCAGCTCCTTCTTGTGCTTCACAGTGAGTGAAGAAGACCTTAGCAATAGCCAGCAGCATTGGATGAAGGCCACTTAACAACTCAGCTCTCACAGCCAAGCACAAGGCTCTCAAAATGTGCTCCACTGCATATGCATCTGCCTTTTGTGTTCACAATTACATCATATACACCAGGTTCCATAGATTTCTAGCACAAATGTGTAAATAGAAACAAATGGGGGAATTACCATTCAAATAAATGATTCTTGTAGGGAAAAGTCTTATGAATACTGCTCAGTATATTGCACCTGCAAGCAAAGAGAATTCTACCTGCTGTCCAGTGCCAATAGTAATTCCAGGTTTAGCAAGAGACTGGGGAATTCAATGGACAGCACTCATGTGACTGAATAAAATTTTGAGCACATGAAGCTATAGAACTATGTGTGTTTATACTCTAGTCTTGGAGTCTGTGTTATCCATTTGCTCCTTTCAAGGCAAAATAGGAAAAATAATTATCCTTTCATACTAGAGCTGTAAAAATTTCCATTGATTAATCCAGAAATTACCCAAGAACTTGAAGCATTTTTTCACCATAACCAGTAATTTTGCTGATGGGCTGCAGCGATTCTCTAGGAGCCAAAAAGGTTCAGCTGAGGTGACACAGTAAGTGCAGAAACATGCTGCTCCAAAGCTGCATAGAATTTCAACTCACATCCTTAGCTTCAAGGATAATAACTGTGAACTCCAGGGCAAACTTTCCTTATAGAGAACTAATGAGTTTTTGCAATACCTCAGAACATCCTGTACCTGCTGTTGAGCTCTGAGTTAAACAAGCAGGAAGGAAAGCAAGTGTCATCTCTCCTACCTTCTCCCAGCCCTGTGCTTATATAGTACTATAAGGTAAGTCTTTTCACTTCCAGATAACACTTTACAGTTCTGAGTCAAATTGTTCCTCTCCACAAATCTAAAAAAGAATAATTTAGTTGAGGCATTGTGGTGATTTGCATGTTTTCTACACCTTATATTTCTACTAGTTCATTTCAAATGTATTATGTTTGTAGTAAGAATGAGGAAGAATATTCAAGAGATGGATTTTCTATCAAACTACAGTTTTATCAGAAACAGAAAAATAAATAACAAATGCAGTTCTCTGTAAATTTGATTGAACCATTTTTATATTTCTTTTCAATTTATTATTTGTTTCATTTTCATTGTGAATTGCATATCATAGGTAATTTTCAAAGTCAGCTGCATTATAATTAAAGTAATGCTTAGTGTATCCTACTCAACATGACAAAATGAAATTAATTGAAATTACAAAACACAGCATTTTGACATAATGAGAGAAAACTAAAGCAGTGATTTAACAAAAATGCATTCCTATTCTGTGGGAAACATAATTTTGTCATTTTTTGAAAAGGAAATCTGATGCCTCAACTCTGTAACTAAGTACCCCAGGGGCTGTTGGGGTACATCAGATGCATGTGACATCAGGCTTCTGATAATCAGCCAGAACCTATGCAACCTTATCTGTAGTTTTCCAGCTTTGCTTGGGTGAAAATGCACACACGAATTGCAATTGTCACAGCTTGGGGTTGGTGCTTTTAAACAGAAATAAAATGCATTGATCAAGGCTCCTCATGACTGCAGTCCCCAAGGTCTTCTTGCTTGTGCCAGGTGTGTTTAGTGATGTTTTTACCATCACAGGATGCTAATTCATGCCACTTAATCTGGGAAAAAAGAGATATTACCATTTTCCAGGGGGTCTGGAGAGGGTCTATTACTCCAGACTCACAACCATGTGATACCTCCATGAATCCCACAGTTGCAGCTTCTGCTGTGCACCTCATGGCTGAAGCAGGTCTCACCTCTCACAGCTTTCCTTTCTCTCTGCCTGCACACCTCACCTTCCCCTGCTGCAGGCAATATCAACAGCTCCTGCTGGAACCTGCCAGAGCCTTGCAAAGGGCAGGCAGGGTAAACAGAGGCTCCTCAAACTGCCAAGCCAGACCTCAGAGAAAGCATGTGAAGCACCTCATTCACAATAATGCATAGGACACATCCAAGATTTCTCCTTGAAAATCACATCCAGACAGTTGTTACAATATGACTGAGCACCCCAGAAATCCTAGATTACAGGACTTTGGTAAAGCCTTCTGGTCCACACTGTGATGTCTGGCACCAAAGCCTGGTGGCTGAGGATGGTTTGTGTCCACATGGCCTCTCTGGATCAGACTGGACATTCGACCAGGGTCTTCCACACATCTCACATCATACCTCTAGACACAAGTGTATATCTAGCAACCTACACTTCCACAAAGCTCTTTCCCTGGCCCTGAGAACTGACTACATTCTTAATTTTCTAACCTTTTTGTAGAGTGTCATAGCACTGAGACTAGTGGGAACAGAGACTTTATCTGTTTCTGAACTTTGCTTAATAGTAATTTCTGTTAACATTAGATGGTCTAAATAAAAACTGTACAGGTGACTCTCAAACTGCTTTAACGCTCAGCGTGATCAGTGTGCAAAATCTGGTCTCATCCCTTCATTTTTTGCACTTTCACAGGTGCAATACCTGGGCTCCTCCCTGTGTTATTTAGTTTAAGAGAAGCTCTGAGACAAAATTACTAATTTGGTTTTTTACATTTAATTTCAAAATGTCTGCAGTAATGTAAGTGCTCTGTCATTATTAACTGCAGTTATGTACTCTATGTATATGTTTTCTATGTACTCCAGTAACTTCTCCTACACCTTTGGATGGGGCTAGAGAACTTAATGTGGTGGCCACAGGTGCATTGTTGTCCTGCAGAAATACTGGTGTGCTGGACAGGCACAGTGTGTGAACAGTGTGTGAACAGGCAAGCCTTACGTGGTACGATCTACCCAACTGAAACAACCTCTGGACCAAACCTTTCCTGCATCCATGTGCCATTTTCATCACAGAATAAATAGTTTTTTCACCTCCCAAAGAGAACAGAAGTGCACTAACAGATTCAGTGAAGATGCCATCAGAACCCTGACCTCCTCTCAGGAGCAAATAGGAGAGGCCATTTGTTTGCCAATACACCTCAGGGAAATTCCAGGCTAAATTAAAAAAAGCAAGTTTAGAAGAATTTGTATCTTTTCCATAGCAGACTACAGAGATTTCTGTTTCCCCTCAGAGCATTTGAATGGTGATAGCGATATTAAAATGGTGCATTCATCCACAGTGTTTTGGTGTGACCTTGTATGTACAATTTTGCCATGCTTCATAAAACCATTCCTAGATTACACAAGTCTAGAAAAATGCTGATTAAGCTGTACAGTAAATCTGAGCCTGAAATATGAATAATTAACCACTGCAGGGGCTGCCAATAACTGCAGGGCAAGAGCTTCTTTTAATTTTCCTTCAAAAGCTAAAGGAAGCAATGTTTGATTGTGAGACTTCAGCCAGCTACAAGACAAAACAGAGTATAGTATTTCTTTGCTTTTGAAATAGCATGATGGAAATTACTAGTGTCTGCTTTGTGAGACAGAGAATTCTAAATCAGGATTCAAAAGATAAAGAATAAATAAGCGTGTTATACATATATGTCTTAGAATAAGAAACAATAGTTTGAAGACAGGAAGATGGAAGTCAAGAGAAGACAGAACTGCAGAACAACAGGGGGAATTCCAGCTTTGGTTTGGACAAAGGACCCCTGTGGGATCTTGGAAAAGCCACATTCCAGAGAAGTGCTTGAGTCCCTCATTATATTCTAAAAGCTAATGACAATAAAGTTACATAAAAGAATTATGTAATGTGCAAATATACATTATTCTCTAAGTGCATTGGCTATTAAATGTGGAAACAATGAGAGTCAGCAATATTTCTTCAGGACATGCTGTATTTGAGCCTGTAAGTCTCATACAGTCAATGGATAAACATTCTGTCCTCTGGTTCCTTTCTCACCATGAGACCAAATCAAGAGTTAATTAAAAATGTCAGTGGTCTGCACTTTAGCAATATCTTTCAATCAGTGGACATGATGAGGTAGCAAAGGGGGACAGATTTTCAAAGGCAAATATAGACACTAGCCTAGCTAGATTTACCATAGATAGATATGATTTTGTTTACCTTCTGGAGTTCATAAAATGTCAATAAGCACTTTTTGAGATTTTTGCAATACAGTCTCCACATTTCTGGAAAGCCTTTGTTATGGGTTAACCCCGACATGACAGACAGTTGCCCGGTCAAATCGCGTTTCTCTCAATGTTACTTATATAACCCCGCGGAAGGCGGGAGTTTGGGGAGTTTTTTCTGGTCCAGGGTGGTGGCCAGGAGCCACGGCCCCAC